>JANPWX010000412.1:523296-545663 GCA_024734555.1 Trochalopteron elliotii
CAGAGTTACCCCTTCCCAAAAATGTGTGATGTGGGTGTTGGGCTACTGATGGCAACTGTTTTCCTTCACAGCTTCACTCCTGCACTGATGCAGCTCCTGTGCTGTGTGGGGCCATGGACAGAAACTCTCAGGCTGAAGTTGTTTTTAAAATTAATGAAACGATGGTACTCTTTTTTTTTTTTCTTTCTTGAGACTCCTATTTAGAAGCAGCTTTCTTCAGCGTGAGGCTGCACAAAAGGACGTTTGCTGGTCTTTAGCTTTAAAGAAGTGCCAAAAGCCTTTAAAATGACGCTGAGGGACACGGAGCAGCGGCGTGAGTCCCAGCGGGGACAGGCTGACTCTGGCAGAGTGCCCGTACTGGCCGGGGAGCTGCAGCAGCAGCCGTAGTCTCGGGCATGGAGTGCTGAGAGTCCTTCAAAGTTGAATTCTAAAATTCACACATTCTAAAAATGCAAATTCACACATGAAGTGATGAGCACGATCCAGCATCCAGGCAGCGCCGAGGGACGCTGCTGTCGCCTGCCACACCTCTGGGACAGACCAAGGGATGAGAGGTTTCCTTTGTATGAACATCTCACAAAGGTTTCAGAGCCACCTCCCTGCAGCCCCGTGCTGGGGAGGTTTCTCTTGCTCACGGAAAGCACATGCAGAGGGTTTGTAGCCCATTGCAGAGCTGCAAAGACGTTTCCCAAGCTGGGAACAAGCCCATGGTGGGGGAGCCTGGTGAGTGGCTCTGTCCTTGGACTTCTCAGCCTCCCTGGGACAAGGTCCAGTGTGCAGCTTTGGAGGATGCAATGCTTGTGTTCCTCCTTCCTACCCCATTTGAGGTAGCAGATGCACATCCATCGTCCAGGCTTGAATAATGGGGGAGAATTCCTTCAGTGTAAACAGAGAGAGCTGCCAATAACCAGACACCACCAGTACCCACACAACTAAAAATGGGAAACTGCACTTTAATCATTACAAGGCAGGACTCTCATGAGGGCACGACCGTGTTAGAGTTTTTTGGTGGTGTGTTGGTTTGAGGTTTATCCAGCATGAGAGAAGTAAGCCAAGTTTTTATATTTGTTCAAAAAAAGGCAGAAAACACTAAGAAAAATGTGTAATAAATACAGATCTAAATTAAACTTTGTTTACCATTGAAAGAATGAGAATTGAATGATGTATTCTTAGCAGAAAGTTGTCTGCATTTCTTAAATGAACAAACGTATGCTTGAAAAATAACTGCACTTCGTTGCATATTAAAATAAATAATCATATTTTTCTCTAGTGAAAAATTGTACTAAAAAAATTGTACTCTCATTGTACTAAAATGGTGAGAAGGGAGAAGTGAAAGTTGAGGCTAACAGTAGCATTGTTGACTTCTAAAGAAACAAACTTTTTCCTGATACAACTGTGTTGTGATACAGAAAAGCTCTTGTCTCTGAAGAAGTTGTTTAAAGAAATGACTGTGGCATGGTACTATCTGTTAAAATATAGTTACAACAGAACAGTATTAAGAAACAAAATTAATCTGCATGTGTAATAAAAAGTGAAGTCATAAACTTGAATAGCTCTGCACTGCACTTAAAATAACTTATTTTGGACCACTTATTCATTGCAGAAAGAACAGATGTCCAGGAATAAGATTCTGGCAGTGATGTTTAAAACCACCTCACATAATTGTTTTTATCTCAAGTCTACTAGCAGTCTTAGAGTCTCAGACATCCCAAGTCACACGAGTGCGTGCCCAGAGCTCCTCCTCTCTCACCCTCACCGTGTGCAGTGTGGCAGCAGTGCTGGGCTCAGGCCAGCAGGGACAGGAGCTGCTGAGCTGTCCCAGGGGAGCTGGAGCAGGAATAGGGCCCGTGGTGTGTGGAGGTGACTGGGACAGGGAGCTGACACTGCTCCTGCCTGATGGGGCATCCTTGAATATTGGACACTGCTGCTGGCTCCAGGACACATCACTCCCAGCCTACCCTGAATACCCACTTCAAAAAATGGACTCTGTGCCAGAGGAACCAACTAGAGGATTTTTTGGCTTTGTTTGAGCTGTTTGTTTTCTATTTTGGCTATGCTTCCTCATGGCAAAAGCAGCCTTTGATACAATGCAGCACTTAATACACATCTCCCATTCCTCTGGCTCACCCCTCTCTAGCTCCACCTCTGAGCATCTCTGCCTCTTCTTGTTATGTTTTTGCTTCTAGTTATCCAACAACTGTTTCTCTGTTCTGTAAATCACTTTTAACTCCATGCCAACATTGTTTCTCTGTAGGCTCCCCAAAGGTTCAATTATCTGCCACTTGCTCCTTCCCTTCTGTCTTCTTGTGTAATTTTCAGCACTAATTACAAGTTCCACGCCAAAGATACCCAACTGTCCCTAGAGTTCACCACCCTGGTGGCTCCATACTCCTCTCCCTGACCTCAGCTATGCTCTGAAGCACAAACAATGACTTCATCTCAACATTCTTCATAGAAATGGCTCAAAGGCAGAAGTGTTTCTAAGAGGAATAAGCAGTTTCTGAAGACACTGTTCCCCATTATTTCTCTTTTTGGCTCCTCAGGATTTGATTGGGCTCTAAGAGGCATTACTGGTGGAGCAATCCCAGAAAAATCCCTGTCAATGCTGCAGTTGAACATCACTGTAAGGAGATCAGTGTTGCCCCACAAGGACCTCCTTGCCCAGTTAAGTGGTGCTGATCAGTAGGTTGTGCTCACATGGTCACATTTTACCAATACAATTACACTGCTAGCATTTGTATGGCCTGGCCTGGGGTTTGTGACTTCCTTTTGCTGCACACACAGCCATGACTTTGACAGGATCACAATCCCACTGCTCTCATACAGCTTGGCTGGCTGGGTGGAAAGCCTCATTCCTGATTCTGTCTTTTCACTGCACAACTCTTTCCAAAGCTCTCAAGTCCCCACTGTCCAGACAAAGTCACATTGAAATGGTTGCCCTTCCTTTTGACATGGCAACAGGACACATTTTCACACGAATTTCATCCAGTGCCTCTAAGAACACCTCCTGCTTGCAGGTCCTGCCCCAGGAGTTGACCTAAATGGCTCTGCACATCAGAACAATCTCTTGATATCCAGAGCACACACTTGCACTTCCTGAGAAAAGTTTTTCTATAGTTTAAGCTGAGAACTTTCAGGAGACTTTGCAGGCTTTAGATACTTACCATAATGAAAGATGAATATATGTCTTTGATAATTTGGGAAATCCATGTTTTCAATCTAGTCTTGCATAATTTCTTCCTTCCCCTGTCTTAAACATAACAGTACTTGGTTTATATTTTAAGTGACTGTGCTCATCATCCTTACTTTTCAAGAAGTCACAGAGATTCATCACAGTCATGGTATCAGAGACATTCCAGAACACAAAGATAAGCAGCACTCCCTGTAGACATCTGTCCACCCAAGCTAGGACTGAAGAGGAAAAACTGCTGTACTGGATGGTTTAGAAGTGACACCATTCTGAGATAAGTGTTTGCAATAAAAGAAAAGCAATTTCATCTCCAAATCAATACAGGAGCACTCAGCACATCCCGGACAGGGTAAATCCTGAGCTTTTTATTAAAATCAAACCCATTTCAAGCCTGAATCCTTTCATTCCTGTGCAGTTAATAATGGTCTTGCTTTAAAATTGAAGCACTTCTGTGTTAAAAGCCCTTCTAGGTTTTCTGAATAAACCCAAATAATCTGTATTTGCACATCTGTCCCCAAGCCAACAGCATTGCAGTTCTTAAAATATGCAGTTTAGTCAGTGTAAGTGAACAGTCAGCCCTATTGAGGGCTCTGTTTTTCAAGCTGTATTTCTGGAGCTTACGTGAAGGGCAGCCACTCTACCCCATATTCAAAGATGCCCTTTCTCCAACAGTTCACTTGGTGCTAAATGGGAAATACCAGAAGTCCACCACACTCTTCTCAAATACTTCAGTCATAGCAGAAATGTTTCCTGCCAGGGGGTTAAATATTGGTTACCTCTGATGGCCTGTTGTGGACAGAAAGTCCTTAACTTTTGATGCAACCTAAGAATCCAAACTTTGCTCTTTTTGTCTAAAGCCTTATGAAGACAGCAGTCAAAAGGACCTACTGCAGCTCCCACCACTCACACTTTCTACACTGTGTTCTAGAATGTTTTGGTGCATAATCCCAGTCTGCAGGCTAAAATAATATGTATACTTCTACAGCTAGACTTGCACATTCAAGGAAAACTCTTTAGGGCGTAAGGGGGATATTTTCTTACAACTTAAAGCAACAGAAAATAGAAAAGCAAAATATTGCAGAAAAATTAAAAAGAAAAATGTCCATAACGATGACCTATGATACCACTTTGAATGAGGACAAATGGGACACCTTTATTAGAATTTTGACTGGGCAGGCACAAACACATTTTAGTACATCAAATTAAATGTGTTTGTGAGCTTTAATTAAAGGTCTGAACAACATCACTTTGCATGAGCATGAACAGATCTACCAGAACAAAGTACACAGGCATGTTGCTCCCAGCTAGACTCAAAAATACTATCTGATTATCAAAGAATTCCTGGCCTACACAGAAACAATTCCAGCATATCAGGCTGCCCATCACAGCCGTACATGGATGGAGAGTCCATCCACAGTGGTAAAATGTTTGTGTTTCTGACATGATAATCCTATTTACACAAGCAATTTAAATATAGCCACTGCATACAATCATATACTATATTACTGTTTAGACTTCTTCTAGCACCTATGAGAACTGTTGATCTGCCTGAGTGCAGTCACAGCATCAACTCACTTGGGAATTACTGCAGATTGTGATAGAGGAAGATCACGAGGCATTTTTTAGAATTCTGGTTTTGTTTTGTTTTCCCTTGTGCAACCTTGCTGTGCAGGGTTAGCTGACAGAGCATGTCCCTATAATTAAAGCAACTGCATGAAAACTAAAAAACTCCAACAAATACTGCATATAAATACATGACAGGTTTGAAGCCAGAAGGAACCACTAAATGATTTCCTGTTAGCTCATGTCATTAAAATTCATTAAGCTCTAATGGCTCAAACTTATTAAAACAAGCTACCTTCTCCAGAGGTGAAATAATGTTTTGATTTGAAGATAGGGATGGAGAATTTGTTACCATCACACATAGTTTGTTATAATAAGAGGAAAAAGCACAATCTCCCTGTTAAAAATGTATGCCCTTTTAAATTAACTTCAGGTTCCGGCTACTTGTTGCTGCTCAGCATTGCCCTGCTAGGATAGAGAGGCCTTTGGTAGTTTTTTTTGTCTTCAAGAGACTCCTTAATCAGTCTTCTTAATGCAAGACAAAATGAGCTCTTGCACAACCTTTTCTCTTCCTCTGAATCATCTGTGCTTCTGTGCCTTAACCAATATTTCAACATTCCTTCTGAAAAGTAGGCACTCCTTCCTTACTTAAATGAAGCTTGACAACAAGGTTTCCCCTGCTCCTCATTTTTCTCCTAGTTATGCAAGAGATTTTAGTGTCTTGGCTCACAATTAGAACATTTGTCTAGTTCTAACCTTTAATCCTGTAGTATATAGTCTCTCTAATCTTAAAAGCAGACATTTTGCAAATCTTTCAGATTCTGTGCTCCTACACTCATAACCTGGCATTAGCTGTATTGAAACGATACAAGTCACACATTACTAACTTCAATTAGCAAAAAAGCTAATCAATCTTTGGAGTAAATGCTATTTTTTGATTTCTACCCAAAAATTGGAGGAAAAAAATGAGTAATTAGGGTAGTGCAACTTCTCCCAAGAAAGCCTTTTGAAAATGCCATTAATGCTTTGTGGACATTTTAAAGGGTAGTTGTCAGTGGTGGGAAGCATTTGGCTCTTTAAAGCAGCTCTTGGCATGAAGGTCCCCATTTCTTTTGGCAACATTTCACATGATCACGTGATGTCACACAGAAAGAGCATGTACAACACTTTGCACTTCCTGCACTTGGAAAAACATTCAAGCTTCCAAATAAAATGGATTTACAGAGTAACAATACTGTAATTTCCCTCCCACCCCCCTCACACAGGAAGCGTTCATAGCCTAGTGACACATTAAGAAGCATGTTCAAACTGCACTTTGATTTTGATACACTAGCAGATGTATTAGGAATGTTGTCATTTTGTTCTGTTCAGTCTTTCTGAAGTCTAAAGAATATTGGTAAGGAAGACAGGAAATTAAACATTTACATCCTTCTTCCCCCAGTACTTCCTCCCAGTCTTACAAATCTGAATGTCAAAGTTTGACATCTTTACCCAGATACACTTAATGGCTTTCAAGTGAGGAAAATGTCATTTCACAGGCAATTCTTTAGCTTGGAAGAGTTGAAAATAAACAGGATTCTATAGGTTCAAGAGACCTTTTTGCCAGTATCCCAGCAGCTGAATTTAAGTAGATGGATCCTGCTGAGTGAGTGGCTAAGGCTTCATTATGTAGCAATTTTGAGAATCAGCCTTTTAGGCCCTGTGCTAGGATTGATATCTTCAAGCCAGTAATATGTTATTTCACATATGAATTCACTTTAATTAGCTTGATTTCTCTAAGAAAGTAGCAGCCAGCTAGGAGAGAGTGAGACTAAATGATGGATAGCACTGAATACCCTTCCTTACCTTACCTGTCCACATGGCATTGGCACCCAAACTGTTCATGAACCAGTTTCTGAACAGTTCAGCAGTTTTTCCTTTAGAACAGCCCCTGGCAAGCTGCAGTGCAGGTGAGCACCCAGAGACAGTCAGCCACTCCCACTGGAGTCTGTGACCAATTGCCCCAAGTACACATACAGAATAAAAGCCACAGTAAAGGGCCATAAGGGACAGCGAGCTTGTCACAAAAAGGTTAAGACCACTCAAATGGGTATGGATGTCTCAAGGGCATTTCCCCTCCTGCATTGCTTTAGTTGATGCTATAAAAACAAGTCTTCCCTTTCCAAACCTTCACAGCACATAAGCATCCATCTTTCCCATATCTACCCATCAAACACTAGATGATGATCTGCATGGCCACCTCTACACCCAAAAGAAATCACCTGCTTTCACACACTAAGTCCTTCTCAAAGGGAAAGGAAGTGCTGGTAGCCTGTATGGTGTATCCTTCAAAACAAGGTAAAAAAAGGTAAAGTAGGAAACAGAGGCATTGAAATCCCTTCTCCACTACAGATCTGCTCTCAGGCTGCAGGGTGGACAAGATTTGCTGATGCTACAGTAAAAGCACAAATACCTGCAATTATAAACTGGGCTGAAGCCATGGTGTAACCCTTGCCATAATTTCATCTAGAATTGTGATGTCTGGTATGAAGACAACCACCATGTGGCTGGAGAATCATTACACAGCTACACTTACAGCTCTCACGTAGCAAGTGGGCACCTGCTCTTCCACCCCAGTTTGTCACAGTGCAGCAGCAACAACTGCTGTAGCAAAAGCTGACCATGATTTCTCTGCACAGAACCAAGATCTTGTTTAGAGCTACAAAGACAGCTCATATGGTGGTTAAGGAAGATACTAGATCTCCTTTATTATGGGCCTCCTCTGTGTGTTAAACTGTGAGGAAGCAGAGAGAAGATGAATTTCACTTGTGCAGTACCTCCCTCCCCACCAAGCATTCAGAACTCCTGTAAATGTTGCTTATCCTTGCAGAAGAGTTCTATAATGGGTTATCTTTTCCCACCATATTAAATCAGTTAAGTTTGTTCCAATTAGGTTAAAACCATGCAAACGGGAGCCAAGTTAAAATAGTCATCCTGTGCAGGAGTCAAATGTAAGACATTTTAGTACTGACTTTCTATGTGAGAATTTCCAGTTACATCAAAACAGTAATCATATAAACTATTTTAAAAGCTGCTTCTCACATAGGAAAATGTCAGTCAAAACTCAGCTCTTCAATGAGATCCTTCTATGATTAATAATTTCATTATAACCCTGTATGTGTATTATAATATGCTCCAAATAAAGACAAAGGACAGCACACACTGATCACTACCACAGATGTGAACATACAGTCATACACACACTCCTGATGTATCAGCCATCATGTACTTTTAAAGTCAGTTTTATCAGGTGCCATCTCAGCTCAAACAGCACTGTAATGTGGTACATTAGGAATGGCTCATGTACTCTTATGACATTAACTGCAGATTTCCTCAACCTTTTGTCAGTGGATGCCAGGAAACAAACAAGCAGGAGCTGTTCTTGTGAATGACCATTCAAGTCTAGCAGTGTCCTATTACTAAAATTAGGATCCCAGCTAATAATTCAGCTTCAGCAGTGCCGTAGTTCATCCTCTAAGGTGTAGATTTTGGCTTTTAAGTCTTTTAGTTCTCCTTGAATTCTACATGTTAGTTTGTTTCCTTGTCGGACCTCATGTAGAACTGCAAAATCCTGGTCTGGTCCCAGATTCAAAGCCACCTGAAAACAAAAACAAAAGAAAAACAAAGCTGTACAGAATACAATTTAGGGAGTATTATGGTAAGTATATGAGGGAGAGAACTCTAAAGGAGACCCTCTGTAGCCAGTAAAGAGGATGTGTAAATTAATAGCACTAGGATAATGCAGATCACCAACAGAAAGGTGCTCCAGAACCAAAAATAAAGAATAAAGCTTTCATAACATTATGTTGTTGTATTATAGTGCAGGCAAGGAAGAAATCTTAATAGAATATAACCATGTTGACTCATAGCCTGTTGACTCCTTTCTAGTTCCTGTATTATTTAGGGACACACAAAAAGGGGCAAAGTTAAAAGTATTTATCAAGTAACTCATATCTAGTTCTAAGTTCCCAGGAGATGACACTTTATCTTTTGCTATTAAAACTAGAGGTGTTCTAACTGCTGTGGCTGACCTGCTGCCCTGTGAACTGCCAGGATTCAAGAGCAGTTCAAGTCCAATGCCTTGACTCAGGGCACTGAGCTGAACAAAGGCTGCTGGATAGTCACAATTCCTGAGGGCAAGCTGGCCAGGGCTGACATTTCCTCTCACCCTGCAACTGGACAGCATGCCAGCCTAGCCACTTTCAAGAGCACAGCATTGGAAGCTGCTCTAAAATCCCTCTATTCTCTTGACCCATTATGGTTTCTTATTGTGTCATCATGTAGCTCTTGGTCAAAGATTTTAATACAGAACTCAAGAAATTTAGTAATCTCTAACCATTTTGACCTCAAGTGATGAGAAGGATTGAATGATCACTCTGGAGACCTCTTGTGGTTAACAGTGTTAAGAAATTGAGAAGACAATGAAGAGCACACCCAGAGATTTAAAATACGAGTTTGTAGTAAAGGCATCATACACACTTCCCCCCCTCACATATACTGCTGTTAGTCCTTAAAGAATGAAGTTGAAAGACCCACAGGCCATTAAAAAATATATATAAATTGAAGTCTTTAATCAAAATAAATGCATTAGTCTGTGTGAACTGAACTGTGCATTAAAAGTACAGGAAAAGAATGAATCAGTAGCACTGCCAGACTCCAGCAGGAGAGTCAAAGCTATGCCAAGATCATCCTCTCAAGTATATTATAGATAAATGTTTCATCCTAAACTCCAAGCAACATCAAGGCTGTGCCTCTTCCTCTAAGCTGTTCTGATGTTCATCTACACATCTACTACAAGCTACTACAGAGAACACAGCTTCAACATCCAGCCATTGCTTCTGTAGTGATTTTTGGAAAGTCACAAATGACATACCAAAGTAACAAACAGAATATTCACAATACTTAAGACAATGATCCACCCCTTACAGGAACAGAACCAAACACTATGGCTCTCACAAACAAAATCATTTTCTTTGCAGGATAAATTTCTGAATCAAACTACTGCCTTGCAATTTTGAGACAGCTAAGTAAGCTACAGGTGTCACATAAGAACTTCTGAGAGTGAAAACAAATGTACACAGCTAATATATAGCCAGGACAGCTCCTGGTAAGCTTGATGCCTAATTGATAAACAAAGACAAATCGTTTCTGCTTTGTAAATATAGAGAAGGCAAGTTTTGTCAGATACTGATATTTAAAGGAGCATTTAGAAAAGGAATTATTTCCTTTACCCTAGGGGAATACTACATTAAATACTGAGAATAAACCTCTGTAGGATAAGCCCAACACAGCCTGCCTCAGCAAAGCTTAGCTGTTACCTTATAAATGTGCTTCTCTACATCTTTGACTTTCTGCTGAAGCCTTTTAATGTCATTCTTGAAGCCCTCCACTTCCATACTGCGGCGTTTCTCCAGGGCCTCACAGCGCTGGGTCATCAGCTTCAGGCGCCTCCCCATCTTCTCTGAGCGCTCCTGGGGAGAGCAAAACTCAATATGCTGCACAAAATACCTGCTGGAAGACCATCACACAGCCAGCAGATGATTACAGACTCATTACCTTAAAGAGCTCTTTGCCAGCATCTCTCTCCTCACAGATCCTGGCCACCTCCCCCTCCAGGGAGACACACTGCTCTCGGTACATGTGTGACAGGTGTTTCTCCTGCATTAGCTTGTCTTGCAGTAACTGGGACATGGGAGGAACAGAGAATTAACTCAAGACTGTGCTTACAAAGCTTCCCCTGTCCTGGACCAGCAGTGTAATAACACCAACTATGTGACAGGAAAATAATAATTAACAACTGGAACTAGAGCTCATCAGTATGTGAGGACAATATTCTAACATCAGTGCCATTACCAAAACCTTTGAATTAAGATACCAGTTTTGTATGACTGCTCATCATTAAAAATAACATTCAACTGGCTCTGTAACTCCCCTTTCACAGCTGCTTGCCCAGTACTGCATTTCAGAGGCATCTGCATTCAGGGGTAGATGGGAAACAATTCCCTATTGCCTGTTTACTTTCCAGTTCCTTATTCTGACCTCCCACTACACTTCCAAGTGAGACATTGGAAGAGGAAGAAAAATTCAGTCTGCTAGAGAGGAGCTGGAAGACATCAACTGAGGAGTCATTCTCCCCTGACAGCAGCAAGGAAGATCCAGACACAGCATTCTAAGACCATTAGCTCAGAGCACTTACAGAAACAGAGAGTCATGTGCAATCAGCAGGCTAAAAACTGTTGGCCCCACTTATCACATGGCTTACAGAATTAGGGATTTTTTCTGGGCAAGGAAGAAACTGACAGTGACATGCTACCATAAATCCTAACTATATATTTTATCTGAAATTTGAAAGTTATGCTGATCTTTAAGCAGGAGAGGTTTTTTTATTTAGATTAGTGTCAACAACAATGTAATATAAGACAATCCAGTTCAACTTCGAAACTGCTGCTAGTGACTGTCTATTGTGCCAAAGCCAAGGTGCTTGCAATTTTCTAGTCAAAAACTGTTAAAGAGCCTCTACCAAAGACAAAAAAAAAATACCTTTATTTCTCTGCTGTGGTGTTTTGAAGCTCCATCATTTACTTGAAGCATCTTCTTCAGCTCTCTGTGCTTTATTTTTCCTGAGTCTGTGCTGAAGACAAGATGATCCAGATCTTTGCTAAGTTTCCTCAACAGACCATCCCTCTCTGCCATCCATGCTTTTTCATTGGCTCTGGCATCAAACTTGAGCTGGAGTAAGTCCCGGGTACTCTCATATAAGAGATTTTGGGTCTTATGGAGCCTGCAAAAAGGGATCCCAGTGGAGTTACCTTCTTTCCTAGTGCCTACCTTAATTTTATCAATCATCACTGCAACTTGGAAGAAGCACAGAAGACAGGTGGCCTAAATGTGACTTTAACTCTTCTCATCTAATGAAAAAAGTGCTCTTCTTCCAATGAGAGAGAGGATTTTTGATAAGCAGATCATTCCACTCATCTTCCACACACACACACACACACAACCAGATGGCTGCATAATTTGCTTTTCTGCCTGCTGCAGGAAGCAACACACTGAAATAACATTTCTATTGCTCCCTCTGTTCTCATCTCATGGCTACACCATGGTCAGGCTCCCACACTCACTTTTCTGTTATGGCCCTGATCTTGTCCTGGTCCCTGCGGTGCCGGACCTCGGCCTCCTCCATCTGAATCCTCCTGTCCTCCAGCAGTGCCTCCACCTGCTCCTTGGTCAGCCGTGTCTGCTCTTCCAGCTGGGCCTGCAGGGCCTTCACCTGCAGCAAACACAGCACAGAACAGGCCTCACACCAGCTCTGCTCCTGTCCTTGAATTCCAACATTTAGATCAAAAACTCTACCTGATAACACCTTCTAATTTCTCAGTCTTTTGGTTTTGTTTCAATGCTAAGTATTTCAAAAAACTAGAAAGTTTTTAAAAAATCATGCTGTAGGCAAGAGACATACCATAAGGAGCAACATTAGATTAAGATTTTTGTATTGTTAAGATTTAACTGCACACATCTAACAAATCCTGTGGAATATGCAGAGACACTTCTGTACCTTTGCTTGAACAAATAATAATATTAATAATAAAAACAACCACCATGAATATCTGCTGTAAAAGTTTGTCCATTATTTGCTTTTCTTGATTCATCCTTCCTCATACTTTACACGCAGCTTCTGACATCTTCCCCAGTTCATAATTTTGCACATTTTATCTTTCATTCTATCATGTTACCTATACCTAAATTTTTATGGAAGTCTAGAAAAGAGAACATTTCATTGTATCAGTACACCTTATGGAGGCTGCCTAATACTGTCTCAAACTCATTGCTTTTGTCAAACTTCCACAAAACACCCAACCCTGCACATCTTCAGTGTGTTTAATGTAAATCCCTGTCTGCTATCAAATTATGGGAGATAACATCAATTACACATACTATACTAAGGACAACCTATTTCAGTTGACATTACTGGAACATCTGCTTACATAAAGCTTCCAGAATCTGTTCTTAAATTTACATTCACAGCAAAGAAACAGCTAAGTAACCTGACTAAGTGTGAATCCATAGTAAGATGCAGGAATTTATACATCTCCTACATCTATGTCTTATCTAAGCAGACAGCATTTTGTTAATAATAATTTTCTGCAAGTCAGCAATTACGCCCATCAGTTAGCAAATGTTTTTACCTGTAGTAGAAGTGTTTCATCATTCTTTTGGTATCTCTCAGAACTTTCTGGTTTCTGTCCCTTTGCTGCTGGTTTTGAAGTGCTCTTCTCCGTACCTACTGAAGAAATTTAACAGAAGTAGGAAAGGGTTTTCCAATGTACTTGCAGTACCTTTCCAAGCATGACATATTTGTGTTCTGGTGGGCCTACAGGAACAGCAAACAGGTTGCCACTCTACAGTCACAAGGACTTCTAGGAGGGTTAGCTGAAAGAAAAGAATTCTAGAACTTTGGGTGATGACACACCTTTATCCCCTCAATCACATTGCAGTATTTAGGCACCCTAATTTTGTTGGCACATATAGAAACAAAACTTGACACGTTTTCTTAAAATAAGTTTTAAATAGGCAGATGCCACAGCTGCACAAACATCCAGGCCTGAATGAGTTTTGAGCTTGCAGGCTAATTTCAGTCAATTTGATGAGACAATTATTTCAAATAATTAGCATGCAGGTGTATGGACCCACAGTACTGCCTGCACTGAGGGCAAGCAGCAGCTCACAGCTTGCAGTGGCTGTGGCAAAGGAGCCTGCCCAGCTGGGACCTGCACAGGGCCAGGGCAGCCTCCTCCCTCCTCAGCTGAGCACAGCAGGGACACCAGAGCCAGCTCAGGGTGTTCCACAGGATGTTGGAGGGAAGCCAAGAGTGCTGCACAGGTATGTATGGACACACTGACAGAACTTAATGGAGACTTACCAAAGCAGTCACAGACAGGAATTTTGGCATTCAGGAGACAGACACACAAAAAAAAGCAAGAGCTGAGCTGCTGGTACTCAGCTCTGTGTGGTACCTGTGCTGGAAGCATCATCCTGTTCCTGGGTCTCTGGTGGCCTTTGCTGAACAGTAACCTACAGAAACAAGACATCTGCACTGAGCATCTACTTCCCCAAAGGTGCACTGGTCAAGGACAAATCTTAAAAAGTTAAAACAAGACATCCAAAAGAAGATTGCCTTACTTCTACCACAAGACAAGGAAGACATTCACAAGTGTAATGCCCACGTTGAAAATTTTCCTTTATCATGGCTGACTTTTAACATTACTGCCTCTATATTTTTCACTAGAAAAAGTGGAAAGTAATTCTGCCTTTGATGGCTTCATTAGGATGAAAATCAGCACCCTCAGCAGGAAAAAAGAGCATTTTGGAGACAGAGAGAAGAGGAAGGTGAAGATGTTATTTCCTTCTTGTCTCAGCAAGACAGAGAAACCTGAAGCTTCATTTATCAGCACATTCATTCAAGATACTGAATAAGCCTGAGATAAATCTAAGTGATGAAAGTACTGATATTCAACTGTTGAACTGAAACCCACCTAAAAATAAGAGGCCATGAAAGAGCAGGTTATAACCCCAATGCTTATCTTTAGGCTGATATTACATAATAGGCCTAATTTTAGGGTTACCCTACACCAGGAATTCTAAAGCTTCTGCAAGATTTTTGAAGAGCTTGAGCAGTGCAGAGCAACCATGAACAATGCAGCATATTTCAGCCTTTTTCTGCACCTTATTCCAACATAAATCCTATATTCCCATCACAGTCTCTGTACATCCAAAACACTCATGACTTTTTTGAGTAGGTTCAACTACATTGCACATCACATGTACTGCCACTTAAACAATTCAACATCATTTCTGAAATATGCAACACAATGTTGTCTAGAGGGGATGGTTCTTCAGCAGTCTCCAGCTCAGGAAACTGCTGCAGCAACCTTGACACATTCTTCTTTATTGAAGCTTTAAGAGACAGGCATTCTGAGATAGCTGAGCTTCAAACACTGTGCCTGGTCATTTTCTGCACTTTTTTTTCCCCCCTTTTTGTGGTGTTCTTGCCAACCATTGACAGATGGCTCTTGACAACCATTTGCCAGTTGACTCCAGACTCCTATCTGGCATTTCAGAGGCCGACCTGGAGGAATGTTTTGAAGGTAGGAGGAGACTGATGCTAAGAGAACCTACTTTCAGTGTGCTTGTTCTTTCAGAATTACACTAAAACCCATGTTTATTATGGTTGCTACAGACCCCTCTTGCTTTGGGCTCATTTAGCAGCCTTTGACTTGTGGGACAGATCTGGTCTGTGGTCAGACTTTGGGATACAGATACTCACGTTACAATCCAAAGAGGAGATCTACAGAAAAATGGAACTTGCCTTATGTGGAGGCTCCTTATGAAAGTATGTAACTTCTCCTTTATTTGCCCCCAGCATAGCCAGGAGTTGTTGGATTTTTTTTCTGTCCTCCAATTCCCTGGAATACAAAGGAAGTGGTCAGATTTTTTTTTGGAGAGCATTTCTCTTTTTGAGTATGACAATACTATGTAGGCTGATATAATAGCAAATGGCAAAAAGAATTTGCATTAAGAGTTATGAACCACATAAAATTCTTTCAGATTGTAAGTGCCCATTGTTTTTATAGCAAACTACACTAAGGGCTGTATCAGACTTTTTTTCACACTCCTGAGAAGCATCAAAGCACACCAACACGTTTTGACTTAAGTTCTTAAATCTTGAACAGAAAAATTCATGCTGGAACAGGGAAAGAGAGTGAGGAGGAAGAAGAATCAGCAGAGACAATATGTAATGAATTGGCCACAACCCTCATTCCCTGTGCTCCTCAGGAGGAGGAGGGAGAAAATTCATGAACAAAGTTGAGCTATGAGAAGAGAAGTGTGGGGAAAAGGTATTTTAAGATCTCTGTTTATTTCTCATTATCCTACTCTGATTTCATTGAATGATTTGGGTAGGAAGGGACCTTAGAGACCATCTAGTTTCAAGCCCCTTGCCTCAGGCAGGGAACCTTCCACTAGACCAGGTTTCTCAGACCCCTCCAACCTGGCCTTGAACACTTCCAGGGATGGGGCATCCTGAGCTTCTCTCAGCAACCTGTTCCAGTGCCTCACCATCCTCATAGTGAACAACTTCCTGCCAACAAGGAATCTAAACCCACCCTCTTTCAGTTAATGCCATCCCTCTCATCCTGTCACTATATGCTCCTAAAATAGCCCCTCCCCAGATCTCCTGTAGGCCCCTCTAAGTGCTAGAAGGATGCTATAAGGGCTCCCTGGAGCCTTCTCTTCTCAAGGCTGAACAAAAGAGTCTCCTCTACTCTCTCAGCCTTAGGCTCCAGCCCTCTGGTCATTTAATTGTTAATAATTTCCCCCAGTCAAGCCTGTTTTGCCTGTGATTGCAGCTGGTGAATGATCTCTGTCCTTATCTTGACCCATGAGTCTTTTCCTGTATTTTCTCTCCCCGTCCAGCAGAGGAGGTGAGTGATAAAGAGTCTTGGTGGGCACCTGGCATCCAGCCATGGTCAACCCACCAGAGACAGCTTCAATCAAAACTTCACACTCAAACTGGTAATACACAATTCAAATCTGAACCAATGTTCAACTTCTGCCCTTCCAATACCCAAATAATAAGTGGAAACATATGTAGCAGCCCAAGAGACTGTGCTGCACCTCCACTGGCAGGGTTTCACAGGCAGTGTGGAGTATTTCCTGCCCTGGGGAGTGCAGGTGTGGCAGAGAGATGTGCAGGCACCTGAGTTTGAGGCGGTCGTTCTCCGAGTAGAGGCGCAGCACCTGCTCCTTCTCCTGGAACAGGAACAGCTGCATGTCACTGAGCGCCTTCTGCAGCTCCGCGATCTCCTCCTCCAGGTGCTGCACCTCCCACTGCAGCTGGTGCTGGGGGGACACAGGGCAGGGCTGCAAGTGAGTGACTCACAGCACTGACAAACTGCTGGTGCCCCAACCCTGCAACTGGCATACAACAGCCAGCTCAGGAATGACTTCATTCTCCTGTAACATTTCACCAGATGAGGGCAGTATTGGAAAAATGATTGAAAAATGTTTCAAAGCCCCGAGAAGCACTGTCACTACACAACAGTGAAATAAGGCCTCAGCTTGTGTCTCCAGTGGTTGCACTGCCACACTGCTGGTCACAGCAGGTATGGGGAGTCTGACATAAACAAAAACCAAGCAAAGCCTCTGTAACAGCATTTATTTTAGAAAAAAGTCACTGAAGAATAAATATCTGTATTGTTTAGCAGCAAGAAATCCAGCTAGTTACTAAGTTTCATTTTTTCTACCTGGTATAGTAAGCTACCAACCATTCCTGTATGAAAAAGCATTATTTTGCAACCTGCCCCTCTTTTTCCCACATGACAGCAAGATGCACAGTACATACTTCCCCAAGGACTTGCAAGCTGCTTCAAGCATGGCCAGTGCTTGAGGAGGCACCTCAATCACCTCAGAAGTGATTGTTTATTCCCAAAGAACCATCCACAATTACAAAGATGACTGCTAGGCAGATACATGCTATAGCCCATATCAGAGTACTGCATATCTTGCAGATATTCTGTAAAATTTCTTCCTCTTAAAAGGCAAACCTTTAGATTTTTGCTTAACAGCTTATGGCCAAGCTTATGAATTCCACTGCAGTAAATATGAATTATATCCATATATTAAATTTGGACAAAAGAGCATTCCTTCACTACAAGAAGCAAGGGAAAGAAGCTAGACAACACAAGACATGAGCATCTAAATTCAGGCCTTAACACAAAAAAAAGATAAGAAAAATTCCCCACTGTGAAGATATAGCCAAGCCATAATGACTTTAGACGAACATCCTACAGGCATGTCTCCATTTGATTTGACAGAGGACAGACAGCTAGACTTTAAAATCAACCCGCAAAATCTACTTATGTCTTCCCAGCTCTACTATGTTACTGGTAAATCCCAACATTTCCGTGCTGACTTTTCAACTGAAAAAAATCCTAAGCCTGTTAACGTAGTCCACCATTGCTCAGAACCCCATTTGCTAACCTGCTCATCATAGGTCTGTTTGTATTTCTCCAGCCTCTTCATCAGCTCCTCGTGCTCCGCGTCGACGTCGGCGATCTTCCTGCGGTAGTAGTGCAGCAGCTCGTGGGAGGGGTGCAGGCGGCCCAGACGCTCGCTGACCGACGGCAGCGGGCTGAAATCCTCCTGCCTGGGGGCCCACGACTCTGCAGACCTGGAAGAGGCACGGGGGGTTGGCAGCCTGGAGAGAAGCAGTCTCTCATGACGTGTAAGCTTCAGATAGGAAAATGAAAGCACTGTCTAAAGTAGCTAAAAAGGTTTTCAACTTTTACACAGGTTCAGTTTGAAATACAGATTAGCTTGACTGTTCTATGAGGATTAACAAGAGATTACAGCATTTAGGAGAATCAAGAACTTTGACACAGAGCAGTCTGCACGTGTATTGTACTGTGGAAGTGAGCCCAACCAATGGAAAAGATAAAAAAAATGTTATGGAAACAAAGCCTCATACATTATTTGGGGAAGATGACTATGAAAAGAGGAGAAAAAGAACAGGACAGAACTCAGGAGATAAAAAGTCCATTGCTGTTCAATTAGAACGAGCAGCCACTGTGAAATAAACAGGAAAACATAATCTGTGCCAGTCACTATCTGACACCTGGAGAAAAAAATACTTTCTAAAGACAGACCATCTAATAAAGACAACAATTTAGACTAGCTGATGCACCAGTCATTAAAATTTAAGGTGTAGATCTAGGAATTTATGTGCTCTCCTTTCTGGTGTATTTGATGTTCTTCTTCATGTATCTTGTGCCACTCTCAACACTGAAATAGAAGCTGCCAAGGTCTTGTATCTTATATTGAAATGCTACATGGAAAACAAGTCAATGTTATGCAGATCAAATCAAGAACATGTATAATTATATACTATATTTTTCCTCAAAACAATATTTAGTGCATTCGAACATTTCATCTGTTCAAACAAGCACCAAATTTGAAAACAGAGTTGCAGAGTGAAAAAAAAACCCTCAAAGTGTTCTTTTCATTATTCATATTGATATGACAACATTTTTTTTTGTACATGATACTGTGAATAACAGAAGCTAAGAAGCCTCTTGACTAAAGAGCTGCTTAGTGAGAACACAGTTCAGAATCTGGTCCTGGAGAACCAGGAATTTTGATGAGAAAGTGATTTAGTAGGTGACACTGAGGCAGTGGTGACCTTTATGGAGTCACTCACCAAAGCTGCTTGGATCAGAACCCCTGTGCACATCCATGGGCACTGTAGGAAAGCATTAAATACGCAAAAGTACAAGTATTGCGTGCAGGAGCTTGCTGCAGGAGCAGAAACGCCTTAAACAACACACTTAGAGAAATAACACTAGAAGGAAAGAGGTAACCCAGGCATAAGGTGAGCGCTTTACTGCTGAACTGAAGAGCAGCAGAAACGGGAAGATGGAAGAACAAGGACGCGCAGCAGGCACAGGAGCAGACCAAACGGTGCCCTACGGCAAACCAGTCCAGCAGGCAGTAAGGAAAGGGCTCCGGGAGCCGCGGTGGCCCGGCAGGACCATCCCCACACTCACTACCTTGCGCTGCACGGGGTCTCCGCAGCGCGGTCCGCTGCGCTCATCGCGCCTCTGCGGAGCGTCGGGCTCTCCATGGCCGGGGGACAGCGGCTTCGGACACCCCGGCTGGCTGGTGGAGGAGGGTGGAGGCGGGCGGAGGAGGGTGCCCGGCGGGAGCCCCGCTGGAAAAGCCCGGGGACAGAGGTCCCGGGAGGGGAGTCCCGCCGCCGCCACCTCCTCCTCACGACCCCAACGGCCGAGCAACAGCCACCGCGCGCCCGCCGCGAGTTAAACGCTGCGACGCACCGCCCCCGCCGCCTCCTCCAATCGCAGGCAGGCTCGCATGGGGGGCCGACCGCCTGCGCCAATCAGCGCTGCCGACACGAGCGGCGGCGGTTCGGCACCGGCGCCTCTGGGAGTTGTGGTCCCGGGGCGCGCGGAGGGCACTGGCGCGTGCGCGGCTGCGGCCGGGGCGCGGGGCGGAGCGCGGGGCCTGCGCTGATGGACCCCGCTTTTGTGAGGGCAAAGTAAAAGCGCCTTTGTCCACACCGGCAAAACACGCCGTGCAAAACGCCCTTTTTCTTTGGAAATGACGTGGCATTCGGAAGCAGCCATAAGAAGTTACTGGCTCAAATTCTGGCTGAATTGAATGTGTTCTTTAGGTCATCCCGGTGCCCTTTAGCCTCCTCATCCTCCTCGTGTATTCCCAGTAGTACCTAGTAGTAGTGTTGCCATTTATGCACCAAACGATTTCCTAACTTATGAAGTGTGCTGGAGAAAAACCAATTTGTAATAAGTAATCAGCCAGGGTTCTTTTTACCTTAACACTTTGTTTAAAGACATGGAGTTTCTGTATGAGAAGGAAAAGAAAAGAAAGGCTTACTTACAAAACTATGAGCTTCTCCCTCATCACGATTTGCAGCTTCCTTGTGAGGGGAAGAGGGGGGCAGGCACTGATCTCTCTGTGGTGACAGCACCAGGACCCAAGGGGATGGCCTGGAGCTGCGCCAGGGCAGGTTTAGGTCGGGTATCAGATCAAACTCAGAACATTCTGGGATTCTCTGATTCCTCTTCAAATCAATTTTCTCATGAAATAGAGGAAAGAGCAGGGCAGACGATATCTCTTGGCAAAGTCCAGAAGAAAGGCTGCTGTTGGCCTTGGTGACCCTAACCCTTCCAGCTCAGGATATTTATGATTCCCTGGGCTTAGGCTGGGTGCTCTCTCCACTGCTCATAAAGCTGCTGTGCACGTTGGACAAGGGGCTGAAGGGCTCATTTCTCTCAGGGAAATGAGAAATACTCCCAGATAACCAGGAAGAATGAAAACTGACATGGAGTACAGGTGGACAGGTGTTTTAAAGGCCAACAGCCCCAAACCAGAGCAGGTAATTGAGAAAAGCTTAAAATTCTCTTTCAGAAAGGATCTCTTGCTGAACCCAAGGTTATCTGGGACATTTAGGTTCTTGCTCTTAAGAAAACCTTCAATGTTCCCAGCACTGCCTTCCAGAGACCTCCACTAGCCTAAACATACTAACGTAAAACCAAAACAACCTTGAAGAGTCTACAGGGAAACCAGGAAAAGACTGGATCTCAAAACAATGCTCTTGAGCTTTTCCCTTCTGGTATTTCTGTTTAGATCATTACTTATCTTAGAAATTGGGTACATGGTGATTCTGTTGTTGGGAATATAAAACACATGTATTTACTCAAAAAAATCTGGTACAGCTCATCAGAAGAGAGACACAACCAAGTAATAAAAGAAAAAAAGTGGAAGGAACTTGTAGAAATATATAATTTCTACATACTAGTAAGGATACATCTGCATTCCACATGCTTATATAGTCTTACATAAAATTATTAAGCATCCATGTCAGAAACCTCCTATGAAATGCAAGAATACTCAGCAACAGAAAAATAACCTCAATTTGCTCAATGTGTTAAAAGCTCCGTTTGGTCTTACCTGTAACTTCTGTGAAAATTAGCCATTTGCATTGGAGGTGTGTTTCCCACATGTAAAATGTGGGTGACACCTCTTTAATCTGGCAGGGAAGTGACGCAGATAAATGTTTTGATCTGCGTGCAGCAGATCTTGTAAAGCCTCCTGGTAACGGGAGGAGGAAATGAACTTTTTCTAAGGCTGAAATAGAACACCAGCACGGAGGTTTGAATAATCAGTAAGAATAAAGTGAAGCGTGGCGTTTGGTAAACGCTGTGAAGGTGCAGTTCTGGTTAGAAACAAAACGACGTGCAATTTACTTTGGAGGACCGTGTTACAATGGATAGAGATCTCTGTGTGGTGACAGCACCAGGGCCCGAGGGAACGGGCTGGAGCGGTGCCAGGGCAGGTTTAGGTCGGGTATCAGGGAAAGGCTTTTCCCCAGAGGGTGGCTGGGCACTGGAACAGCTCCCCAGAGCAGCGGGCACAGCAGCAGCCTGCCGGAGCTCCAGGAGCGTTTGGACAAGGCTCTGGGGCACACGGGGTGGCTCTGGGGGATGGTGCCGTGTGGGACTCGCTGTCCCCGCACCGCCATCGGGACCGACCAGCGGCGCCTCAGCTTGGGGGCGGGGCCTAACGGGGGCGTGGCCTCAGCGGCGCTCCTGACGTCAGGCACAGACAATGGGCGACGCGTCCCCGCGGAACCGGAAGTGAATGGTTGGATGTCGTCGCACATTCCTCCGCGGCGGAAGTGGCGGCGGCCCCGCCCTCCGTGGTCCCCGGTCCCTCTTGCCCCGCGCTGTGTCCTGAGGGGCGACGATTCGGGCGGACTTGCGCTGGAATCTGTCTCGGGGGCGTTTCCGAGAGCGGCGGAGGCAGAAGCCGTCTCGCCAGAAGAAGCGTGGTGGCGGGACTACTTTTTGGATCGGAAGGCAACGTGCGGAAACTTCCGGGGAGGGCCGAGAAAGGCGCGTCACTTCCGGCGGGCCGGGACGCGAGGAGCGGGGCTCGGGCGGGGGGAGCGGCCCCGGCCGGGACAGCGACAGCGGCTCTCGGC
>JANPWX010000412.1:545993-818826 GCA_024734555.1 Trochalopteron elliotii
GCCGCGCACTATTCGCTCCTCAGCTGCTCCAAAGCAGCCCCTACACAGCCCCGCTCGGAGGGCAAGGACTCCACAGGTTCCTCGGGCCCCTGGCACGGTGGCCGGGCGGAGGACGAGAGGCGTCGGGCAGGCCGTTCCCCGCGCCCCGTGCCCGCTCGGGGTTTCGTGTGTCGCCTTCCATAGGCCGCGGTGTCCGTGCCAGGGGCCCGAGGAACCTGTGGAGTCCTTGCCCTCCGAGCGGGGCTGTGTAGGGGCTGCTTTGGAGCAGCTGAGGAGCGAATAGTGCGCGGCCGTGCCCGGTACTTGACGCTGTTTTTACTTCCTAAACGCCAGCAGTTGACTTGTGAGAGCTGGGAAGGCTTTGTAGGTGAAATGGGGCGTTTGCTCCGGGCGGGGAAGAGGGCGAAGGAAAGATATTTGTTCGTAATGGATCAGTGTTTGTAAACATAGGGTTTCGATTGTTAAGAGGAGGACGGGCAACCTGTTGGTGTCCGGGCATCCCGTTTGTGCCCGGCTGTTCAGGAGGCAGCAGTTTCATCTCCCCTACTTAGGGTGACCTGCCCAGTGACCTGGTGGGGCAGGTCATCACAGGGAGGGCATGAGGCAGCTTGGCAAAGGGCACTTACATCACTAAATTATTAAAGTATAAATAAACTTCCAACGCAGCTGTTAATGAGAGACTTGAAAACAGTGGAGAGAGGTAAAAACCTGAAAAGAAAGCCTGTAACTGGGTGGGTCTGGGGGTTGCAGTGGGATTTCTTTCTCTCCTGACCTGTTGTGGTTCCTGGAATGTGTTTAGTTGGTTTAATGACATGATGAAAGCTTGACCTCCAAGGGGCTGCCCTTGCTAAAATAAGCTGCACAGCTCAGGTTGAGAGGCCCCAAGGAACGGATCCGGGTCCTGTTCATTGAGGAGAACTGGACCTTTCCTGGCCGTTTGTGTTTCTGTGGGGCTGCTGGGCTGTTTGCCGTGCAGGGTTTCACAGGATGCACGCACTGAGTTGATTTGCAGCCTGCAATAATTGCTAAATCAGACATTTCATACCTAAGCTGACTGATTTATTGCTCTTTTCTATTATTGGAAGTTGTGAATATTAGAGGTTGTGCTCGAGGCCTTTATATGCTGCAGCAGAGGAAATAATAAATGTTTTGTGTGTCTTGTCCCCCTGTGATGGCGTGTCCTTGCTCTGGTGCAGTCACTGCCAGGTGGACAATCTGCTGTAACTGGAGCTTTGGTAAAAAGTGCTGGAGAGCTGAATTGCTGGTTTTGATGTCATAACACAGTTTTGAGAGATGGGATGGGAGGAACTTGTGGTTGCACCGACCCTGACAGTGCTGAGAAAGTCGTTATTTAAGGCTCCTTTCCTGTTAAAGAATTGGGCCCCTGGCTGGTGGTCTTGTCTTTATTGAAATGACTGTAGACAAGCAGAAGAACGTTAGATGTGTTTTAATGTGCCTGATTTAGTCTTTGTTGCTGTTGACACTGAGGATTTTTCAGTGTGCAAGATACATGGATTCTTTTTTTAAAGTGAATAAATAACAGATCAGCTACAGAGTGTATCTGATGTTTAGGCTTAGCATGAGGTAATGCATACTGAGATGCTTTGAACCTTATTTTCTTTGACATTTTTGAGTCTGTGAGGCTCTTTCTTCAATCTAAAATATGGTGGGAGGAACATTGTTGTATAAGCACAAAAATGTCTTAAAATTGGAAAATGATATCACCAGTTGTTCTGAGAGAGTTTACTACTGGGAGCTTGTCTGCTCAGGCATTATTAGGGTGCTTGGTTTTGTGTGTGTTTCAGAGAAGTTTCTGGAAGCAATAAAATGTCTTTCTGTCTCTGTTTAGGACTGGCAGCCTCCATTTGCATGTGAAGTACAAAGTTTTCGTTTCACTCCACGAATTCAGCGCCTGAATGAACTGGAGGTGAGCTTTTCCACTGGGGATAGAATTTAGTGTTTGCACTGAAAGCAAGAGCTCTCCCTGCTTGAGATTTGCATCTTGGCAGGTGTCTGGGTGGGGGACACTTTAGAAGCCCATGGAGCACATCAGTGTGTATACTTGGCAGTGGCAGAGTTTGTATAAAATAACTCTCCCTGGCTTTGAGAAAAATCTGGTTTTTATTTTATTACCCAAAATAACCACAGGAGTTTTTCACATTCAACTGGAAGTGTCTAAAATGAATTCTAAATATCATGTGTGTAGTAAGAGCAGCCAGTGTCTGGCCTTCAGAGCTCCACAGGCAATGGTTTTTTTCCTTTTAAAATATTTACTGTTGCTCTGATGCCTCTGGTTACCTCATACTGTCGTGATAATGTCTCTTAAGCCTTAAAATGATTTTTATAGGCTTATTGTAGGTGGTTAATTTTATGATTTAAAAACTTATGTGAGCTGTCTTGAAAGCAGTATGACCTCCATTCTGTCCTGGTTTTTCCTTTTCTTTACAACATTTCTCAAAGCCTTGCTTTGTTCACATACCAAAATGTCATTTGGCTTGTAAATGGGTCTCCTTATGGAAAGTGACTTGAGTACTCCAGAAATACTCCAGGGAGGAGGCCCTTTGTATGGTTTAAGGCATAAGAACTGTTTGTAATTCCCCTCCTCCCCACCAATGTATATGTTAATAATTGTTCTTGTGTTTCTCCCTGGAATGCTGATTATTTTCATCAGCAGGCATTTTGCTTTCAGACCAAGAAATTATTTGGTAGGAATTTAATTTATAGGGTCTTAAATGCAGAGAAAAAAGCATATATAATTCTCTTTTTGTAAAGATCTTTCTTTTTAACAACATTTCTATTTCTAGGGGTTTTTTTAAGTGACAAAGAAATACCTCTCCTGCCAAGTTGCATGTTGGAAATGGAAACACTACAAAAACTACTTTGTTTTGTCTCAGGACTGTAAGGTTTTGTCACATTTGGTTTTGAACATATGTGATTGTCTACCTTTACTGATTCCAGGCAATGACAAGAGTGAAATTGGACTTCTTGGATCAGTTAGCAAAATTTTGGGAACTCCAAGGATCCAATTTAAAAATCCCTGTGGTTGAGAGAAAGATACTGGATCTGTATGGTCTGAGCAAGGTAAGTATTTGTAGGCCATAGGCAGACAAGGATTTCAGTTTTCATTCAAGCTCAAGAAGCCAAGCAGCAGGAAGGCTTGTGTTACAGCACTAATCTCATTAATCCAGAGATTAAGTAAGTGGGGAAAATACAGTGAAAAAACATTTCTAATTTGAATGTTTATGGCAAACGTGTCACAGTGTAATTAAATTAGTTACCTTTGGTTGGATTCCATACAGCAGGAATTTATTGCCTTCTATAGAATGTCCTGGTGTCAGCTGGCCAGCAGGATTTTTAGTTCTCCATTTTCACTTGTGGTGGAGCTGCTGGAGTTTGAGGGGTTCTTTGGGAAGGCAGCACTGTGCCTGTGTGCAGTTCAGCTCTGATCAGCAATTCTGTCATGAATTGTTGCAATTTCTCCTTCCTCTCTTCCAGCAGAGGTTTTTCTAAACATGTATCTTTGAAAATATATAATGTCACTTTCAGGAATACTTACTTTAATTTCCAAAGCAGACTTTTGGCATAAGCCTGGCTAGAAATGAATATTTCTGTAGTTACATTTGGTGAGCACACCAAACTTCACACAAAGTTTTTGCACAAATCTGTTGGAATTTGGTTTTGCAGTGGCAAAATATATGTCCCATTATAAACTTAGCTGCTAATAAATATAAATAGGTAGATTTCTTCTTGCAGGGAAAAGACCGAAGTTCTGGTAGTTCTAGTGCTTCTAGGTTAGAGCATCAGTTTCCATTCCCCATCAAGATTTATTTCTCTTAGGTAAGTAAAAATGTAAAGACCTGAGTATATTTTCATTTTAAAGAAAGTCAAGTGTTTTGGAAAGTCTGGAAGGGCTGATAAAATGCAGAGAAAAGCTGATAAAATGTCTTTCAGTATTTTTTTTTTTTTGTGTCTATGGTGGCTTACTGGGATATGCAGAATATCAGAGGGGTACTGGAAAATATCTGGGTGACTGCAATGAGCTGGAATGTTTCAGTTGGCTGTAGATTTGCAGCTCTGGGTTGATTTGGTTCGTTACTGGCTTCTTTAGCTGTTGTTCAGGCATAGATAATTTTAGAAAACAAGTTTTCCTGGAAATTTTAAAGATAAGTTGAAGTTTAGGAATGGTTTCATTTTAAAAAGGTTTTCTAGAACTTTTCTGTAAATATCAGAAAAAATAATGATCAATAATATTATTGTTTTATTTAAGTGTAACTCTGTGTGATTATAGGAGAAACCAGAATTAACAAATTTACTTGTCATGTCACAGTTAGACTTCTCAGTTTACCTCAGCCCCACAAGCAAACCATAAATTTCACTCCAGCAACAAAATGTTTTTGCCTTGAGGTTTCTAACAAGGTGAAACATTAAACTTGGAATTTAGTCCTCATGCGTAAAGCAATGCAATGCAAAACTACACTGCTGTAAAAATGATGTTAGTCTTACAATAATATAAATGGAAATATAATCCATTTGTGTTTTAAGTTGCTTGGCAGTGAGACTGTAAAAGGAATGGAGGCGGTGGAAGTGTGGCCTGTGTGTTGGAGGAAGCAACTGATATGCTGTTATGGTCATTGCTTGCAGGCAAATGGTTTTAGTTCTATGTACATATAGATGTAAGCACTAACAGTTCTGTGTGTGAATTACTGGTCTCAAGCCAATTGAAGTCACGTGTAATGACTGAACTGAGTTGGAAGGTAAATTCACTTTTCCCTCTTTTTATAGCAGCCTCTTCCCTTCAGGGTTTTGTGAGTGTTCTGAGTTCCAACACTCCCTTCTGCCTGGGATCTGTTAGAGTGGGCTTTATGGCTGGCCAGACTTGTGTTTTACAGCACAGTACAAGTCTCGTGAGAGTTAACTTTTCAATTGTTCTTATGGTAGATTTTGCATTTTTTCCAGCACATCATAAACCTTAAGTGTTGGAGTCCTCCTGTCCAGGGCAGTGTGCAATTTTCATTTGCTAGTAAATTAAAAATCACATTAAGTATGTGAAGCAATAAGAATAAGTAAGTGCTTTGTTATTAAAGGGCTAGTTCTTCAGGAAACAAAGGCTAATTTCAGGATTCTGTCACTTTTCATGGAACCTTTTAACACTGGGTTGGTTTAACTGGTTCTTGCTTTACGCAGGCTGGTGAGAGCAGCTCAGAACCCTTAACTTTTTATTTGTGCATTTCAGATTGTTGCCAACAAAGGAGGCTTTGAAGTGGTGACCAAAGAGAAGAAGTGGTCTAAAGTGGCGAGTCGTCTTGGCTACCTGCCAGGGAAAGGCACGGGCTCCCTGCTCAAGTCTCACTATGAACGGATCCTGTATCCCTACGAGCTCTTCCAGTCCGGGGTCAGCCTCATGGTGAGCTCCTCTGTCACATCTGCACAGGGACCCAGCAGGCACACACAGAGCTCTGGGACTCCCTGTGAAACTGGCACATAGGAGCTCCAGATGTGCCAACAAAGCTGGAGCCACCCTCCTAGTTATCTGTGACAGAACAGTGCTACAAGTTGTAACGTGACACTGTGTAGTTATTTTCTGGTGTTTCTTTATAGGACTGAAGTCAACCATGTTGGGAAGGAAGGCAAGGCAAAAGATTATATGCTTAATTGGAAATGTTTATTTTTCTTTTGATAACCTGGTATCTGGGATTCAGTTTTCTTATTTGAAGGGTGAATGAATTAATTGGCCTCTTTTCCAAATGGTGTGTGTAATGTGTGACTTCATTTGCCCTATTTCTTAGCAAACAGAACGATTCACAGGCTGTGGGATGATTAGCACTGCCTGACCAACACAGTGTCCTGTGCTCTGCTCCTCTAGGGCATCCAAAAGCCTAACTTGGATCTTAAGGAAAAAGTGGAGGCTGAGGACCTCAGCTCAGATGCCCAGGCTTCCCCAAAGCAGGCTTCAAGGATGAACGTTATGCTGAAGAGAACCAGGCGTGTCAAATCCCAGGTATTCCTGTTCATCAGCTCTTACAGAGAGAGAACACTCACTTCTCCCACCAGTGCAACAGCCTTTGGCTGTGGGAGCCTGCTCAGCAGCACCACTGGGAAGCAGTCTTCGTTTAACTAAAATCCAGAGGAGTTTGTCACTCTGGGACCTGGTTTGATACACCAGATGCACTGTTTGTGTCAAAACTTCTAGAAGTGGCTTTTTGTTTTCTGAGAAGTGGCCTAAGTACCTTGGTAATGAATATATCTGTGAGAATGAGACAGAAAGCTGTTTGTGAGTTGATGTTAAAGCTTCTGCATGTGCAAAGTTCTAAAACCTTTTCAAAATATGCCTCTTAATGACATAAATGCAAATACATGTAGGTAATGGTTAATTGTGGAATTGCATGTGGGAGTAACTATCTCAAGCTGGGCAGGCAGTTCTTCTGGAGAACTGAAACAGATGTGTGAGGAGATGATCAGTGATGGCTGGAGCTGTATAGGAGTTGTACAGTTTTTCTGCTGAAAAGCAGTTTCCTTCCTTCTGAATTACTGGTGTTATAGGAATTTCTGGTATTCGAGTAGGTGATATTAAGTCCTGGGAGGTACCCCTGCGAAAATCTGAATTAAGACTGAATCATCACCATTTAAAATGCTGTCTTACTAGAAATAATTGTGGGGTATTGCCCTGATGGCACTATTTAAATCAGGCCTTCCACTCTTGACAGAGGTAGTCCTTGCAGGCAGCATCCTGAGGCTTTTCTCATGAAGTCTGGTGGCTCCCTGCTGCCTCATCAGCAGAGCGTGGGCGAAGGCTGGATTTAAATGCAGCCAACTTCCTACTTGCCTCATTCCATTCTAGACTTAGCTCCAGCACCACTAAGTTTTTTCTAAGGCTCTTTAACTGCAGGTTTTACAATGCACCTCTCTTGTCACCGAGGTATTTGAGTATATAAATTTTCACCTTCTTCTCTAATGATTTAAAATGAATTGTCTTTTTTAGTGTGTTTTCTCAGCTTGCTAAAGCTGACTTGAAGTTACTTACCATGTAGCAGTGCATCACACAAACAGTGCCAGGCTTGTTGATCTTCCCAGATCTCTCAAACAAGGTATTGGTAGTGAGCTGTCCAGAAAATCTGGGAGTGCAGCAATCATCTGCTGTGTGGAATTCTTCTTTGGATTTGAATGAATCTTTTGGCAAAATGCCAGTATGTCTTTGTCTTTTTTCTCGCACATGGTGTGAAAGTGTTTTATTAAGGTCCTGTGGGAGCTTTTTTCCTGTTGATTTCAGTAGAATAATGGTACTTGTCATTTCTCCATGTTGGAAAGATGGTTCTTTGGTGATCCTGACACTGTAAAGCTGTTTTACTTTGTTTAAAGGACCTGCAATTCAGAAATAGAGATCATTTTATTGAGATCATCTGCAAAAAATATATCGTTAAATGCCTTTTGTTAGGCTTGTAGCCAAGTTATCTTTTAAGCATTACAGTTTTTAAAATGGTTGAAGTGAGTTCTTGAATACAGGAAAATCTCATCCTATTTGCACAGACACAAGAAGTAGGTTTTGACTGTTGGAAGCTGTGTATAACTATCTTAAGTCATCCCTGGAGCAGCATTTAGAGACATGTTTTTGCTCGGTAGCCAGAAATGGTAGCAGTGTAAATAAGTATCTGAGAACATGGAGACATTGTTCCAGATTTCAGTGCCCCTTTTTATTGTATCCAGGACTCAGGTTATTGTCTGAAATGTATGCCTGGAATTGGACCAGAGGTTGTCTAAACAATCTTTAGAGAGCAGGTAATATGCAAGTAATGTAAAAACCTGCTAAATAAAAGTCACTGTGCTCTAGCTGAAGCATCTGGATGATTTGTATGTAGTGTGCCAGTAGTCCAGTGCCTGGTGAGGGAGCATGGAGGCCTCTGCAGCTCTGTAGATCTTTTCCAAAGATCCTCTGTGTCTTCTTGCAGGTAACTTACCTTAGAGTGGGCAATGAATAAGAAAGTATAAATATAGTAATCAGAAATTACTGAAATAGAGAAACACCCTCAGCAGTAGAAGGGGGTGAGAGACTTTGAAAAAGCAAATTTCAGGATTTTCGGAGAATGTGAAAAATGGAAGAAGATGGGGAATGGGTGTTCTCTGTGAAGAGTGGCTTGAGAATCTTTGGATACTATAATCAAATGTCAGTTGGAAACCATGTCTCTGATTAGGAAGGGAATAAGTAGATGGTGAGAGATTTTGTTTAGAAAATAAACTTAATTCATTATTTTCTCTTCTCTGAAGAAAGCTTTCACAAATAAAAGCTGGAGAAAGGCAGCTGAGTTCCTAAAGGCTTGTAAAGAAAATGACAATAAAAGGTAAATTAATTCAGATTAGGAAAACAGAATTATCCTTAAGGAAAGCTTAAATTTATTTCTGAGAATACTTTCTCAGAAAAGGGTAGTGTATCTTCATAGATGATCTGTTAGGGTCTATTTTAGCTGACAAGGGATTTGTCTAATGAGATTCTGTCATGGTGATTTCTGGTAAAGAATTGCAGTACTGGAACAAAATGCCATCTTCTCAAAGGATATTAACTTAATGTCCAGAGAATTTTCTTAAAAACAATTCTAAGTAGCGTATCTGCTTTCAGGTTTCTTTATGATTGCAGAATAGCACAAGAAAATAAACTTCAGTTTTTTTCACTTGAAAGATTTCTTTCCACGGGAATAACTGAAACAAAAGGACTCTGGGAGATGCTGACAAATGCCCCAAACATGTAAATATTTTGGTTATTGGTTGTAACCATTGTAGTCTTGTGCATTGGGGGTGGAGGAGTGGGGATGCAAATGTTTCAGAATTGATGAGGGTGAGACGAGATCAGAGAGTGAACCCAGGGTAACTGGATCATGTTACTGGGCTTGGCCCATATACAAGAAAAGCCCTTGGGCTGTACTTTCAGTTGAGAAGGTAAAAGACAGTCTGTATCCTTCAGGACCAAGAGGAGATAAGAATAGAATCACAGTTTAGTCAAGTTCATTTCACTTAGGTAGAGAAAATATAACACAAAAGTGAGCTGGAATTTTGTGTTGTTAGCACAGGGAGTGCACCTTTGCTGCTGCTTCCGTGCACTCGTGGCTTTGAGGTTGGTGTTTTCTACAATCTTAAAGGACTCAGTAGAAAAAATGGGCAGTGGGACCTCTGAATACCTTTGGTATTTACACCTTTAAGTGTCAATATCCTGTCAGTGTCCATAAGGTTATGTAGGAACCTGATTTTTTAAAAAATATTCATCTTCCAATATGCAGACTGTTCGTTTTCAAAACTCTGTAGCTCTTTCCACCTGGGCATGAATGGATTTCGTCCACTAAGGTTTAGTGGGATCCAAGTAAATCTGAGCAATGGAGTTATGAAAATATATTTAAGTAATGTATTTTTAAACTAAGCTGTAAAACTTCGTTGCTGCATGTTAATGATTTACTTTTAGTAAATATGGTAATAAAGCTATTTTTTGTATTCTATTGAGGAAACTGTATTTGGTCACAATAGTAGGAGAAATTGAGGAGATTGTTGATGAAATGATGTCTGTGCTGAAATATGTGGGTTGATTCTGTCAGGTTCTGTTAGCTGAGAGAATGGTTGGTGATGAAATTCATGTTAATGAATTTCAAAAGGAAAATGAGGGACTAGGAAGTCTCTGGGTGTGTCTCCTCATGGCTTGTTAGCCAAAAAGTGAGGAATTGGTGAGGAAAAATTTGCACAGTGGACTTACAAAGTTGGTCACATATAAAGTGAAAATAATTTAATAGCAACATACAAATGTTCAAAATTAGAATATCAGCAGTAATTAGGTTGGAAAGATGCCTGTTAGCATAATGCATACCCAGTTCAGTGGGAACAGGGACTGTAAATATCACTAAAAATTCCTTAGAGTAATAATGCATAGGAAACTGTATCTTCAAAGGTCTTCTGGAAGCAAGAAAAACTGATTTAGGCAGAGAAATCATATTTTTTAATGTTTATTACAAATGTTTTAAAACTTATGTTAAACACTATTTTGGAAGAAAATTTTGGGTTTTTTTAATAATTGATTAAAAACTTTGAAGGCGTGTCACCCCAAGGGACTGGCATGAGATATCAGGCCATAACTTTGAAAAATAACAGATGAAGTTAACTGAAGAATAACTTCTGTAAAATTACGTGCCCACCTTCAAAATTGATAGGCTTGCTGAGATCTTTTAAGATCAGTGAATTTCAGGAGGAAGGTTTCGAACAGTGAGAGAATGTAGTGGCCTTCTGTACCACATCAGAAAGATTTTTCAAAGTATAAGGAGGCAGCATAAAGAAAAATGCCAAGGTGATTATGTTGCAGATAAAAGCAGAATATTTTCTTCTTTTTCTTGTTAGATTAGTGGCAGTGATGTGAGAAAATGAGGTAGATCAGTAATGGGAAACAGGAAGAAGTTTATCTGAGCAGAGCATTTCAGGAAACGTTTCTGGCAGGGCCATGGAGCTACCAGCAAATGGGTCTTTTACTTCTGATTTTGAGCTTGCAACACGAGTAGCTGTGATCTGAGGTGTACTCACAACATTCCATCACAAATAAGTCCAGAAGCAGCCAAGCTTAAGAAAGTTGGTTGGAACTCATTAGTGTCATGTGGATGTTTCTACTCAAGGAGATCCTGTTGAAACTGCATTAAAATCCAGGCACTTGACTGAATTATAGTGGTTTTGGAAAAACTTGTTCTGCCATTCTTAGTTTTTGCAAAATGTCAAACCTGTTTTTTTTATTTGGTGTAGAGGTGCCTTCTTGTAGTTGATCTGGAATATTAGATGGGAAATAGTTTGGAAATTTGGGACAAAAATTTTGTCTTACTCCATTTACATATGTTTATTTGCTTTAGGAACAGAAAAGCATATCTTTTCAGGCCTGCTTCTCTTGATGAGCACATATTCTGGGTGAGTGGAATAGAAAGAAATTGTGAAGAAACCTGGAGGATTTGTGCTGATGTGGTTTGTTTTTATTTTTAGGCAGAGGCAGGAGAAATGAGTAGAAACACTGAACTGAAGAAGCTGCAGATCTTTGGAGCTGGACCCAAGATGATGGGATTGGCATTGGGAGCAAAGGATAAAGAGGGTAATTAAATCTTGGGCTCTTTGCTTTCTGTGGGTTCTTTGCTTTCAGTGAGTCTGTTAAATCTTCCTGAATGTCCCTGGAGACAATATTAAGAAGAAGGCAAATCAAAACTGGAAAAGGAAAGCTAAGTATTCTAGAGTTTCATTCACAAGAGATTTACAGAGTGCTTCATATAACTTGGCAGAGTTTCAGCTCTTTATGTATTATATAGTAACAATAACAATTAAGCAGCTGTTCCATGAACTGACTGAAAGAGAAAGCAGGATTTAGAAGTGCTGAAGCTGATCTTGCCAGCAAAGTGCACTACTTGGGTGTCTAATTCACTGTTCTTCATGAGGCCATTGGGATCTCCTGTGAGCATAAGATGTGTTTCCTAATCCCTGTTGATTTTCGATTGGCCAGGTATAACATGACATTTTTGCTTTCTTTGGGCTGTTAACGGAAAGGCAGGGTGCCAGGCTGGGTGTGTTGGTGTTTCTACAAGGGGAGTCTGTCTTGCTGTGATATTAATGGCACTTAACTCCGTTTCTCTCCCAGATGAGGTGACGAGGAGGCGCAAGGGAAGCAGATCAGAGGCCTTTGGGATGCAGATGAGGCAGCGTAAAGGAACTCTGGCTGTCAACTTTGTGAGTCTGGTGCCTTTGCTGCCATTTCTCACAGAAAGGACTTGGTTGATTTTCTAAGGTTTTTCTTTTTCCCCTAAAAGACCCCCCACCCCTCCAAACAGATGAGTGAATGCACGCTGCAGCAGATGATGCTGTTATGGGAAGAAAGAGCAGTATTTTGAAAAACAATCTGTGCTTTAGGCTTTTGTTTTAATCTTTTGGACAGAAGGGCTGTTGCAATGTGGAGCTTTATGCTGATCATACTTGCCACATGCTTGAATGCCTTCAGTAGTTCAGTTTTTGTTTGAGTTCCCCTTAGTAGAACAACTGTAATATTGCTTCTTTTCTTTAAAAGAGATTCTGAGGTGCTCCAGCACTTCAGGAGTTTGTTTTTAGCAATTCCTCATCTTGTGTCTTTTCTGTTTTGAATTTGAATAGGAAAAATAAAACTGTTTATTTCTGAAAATAAATCAGTTCAGTTCTCTGATGTTTGTCCATGGAAAAGCAATGTACAGTTGTTCTTAATGTTTTTCATAGAATGTGACTTCCTATTTTTAAAATGTTGTAACTTACCGTGTGTATGCAGCCATGAATGAAGATCCATGCTTTTACTGTCTAAAGAATCAGATTTTTCACTTAGAATTCAGCTGTTCCTTTTTTTCTCTTAGCCTGAGAACATTTACAAAAGCTTATCTTAAATGCCAACCATGGAAGGCCAAGGCAGCCTAAAGACTCTAGTAACCACATTTTTATATGGGGGGAAAAAGTGGGAGAATTTGGATATTTAAAAGCAATCTGTTTCAAGATGGTTTTTAAATATCCAAATTACTATATAATACTTTTTTAAAAAGGTGTATTTATATTTTATATCTCCTCCTCTTCCCTTGGTCTCCCCTTGATAGTTATATATCATCATAGTCTTACACTGTTTTGTTACATGGCTAGCAGGGCTTTTTGTGGGTATTGCATAATCACAGGTCTGCTTGTTGTGAAGATCTATTTCAGTTTTGTATTTGCCACATCATCACTTATGCTAACACAGAGGTTGGTATGTTAACAGGAATTAAGAGAGAAGAAGGTATTACCAGTGAGAGGTAACTAGTGAGGACCATAGAAAACTTAGGATTGCTGTTTTCATGCATTAAGTTTTGGGAAGAGAACATGGAAGTGCCTGCTGAGTTACCCTCCCTCCTTTCTATGTATCTATTTATCTTTCAACAGAAGCAGCTGGTTTGGTGCTTTGGACAGACATGCTATTTCATGAGGATGAGTGTGTGGATTTTTTTTTAAAGGGGAAAATGATATGTCTCTGAGTAGAGCTGCATTATTTTTTAAAATAGTTTCTTAAGAAACCTGAGCAGTCTCCCTAAGAAGTATATTATAGCATAGCTAGGAGGTTGCATACTTAACTAGGCAGCTGTAACTCAAGATGGGTTTTTCATTAACTATTTAATCCACCTGAGCCTAATCAGCTGAAGTGCACATGTTTTTGTGACATCTTGATTAAATTAACAGACCCCACCAAACGCAGCCCCACCTCTTCTGGTGTTATTTTGAGCTGTGTGAAGGAAATCTGCACAGCCTGGCTTGCCAGGGTCTGGTGGGAGTAGTAGCAGAATTTGGAGCAGGTGTCATTCATGAGGTTCATGCTGTTAGTAAAAAATTATATGTAAGGTAATTTTTTAGCAATGATAAAGTAATACCCAGGGTTTTTTTTTCATTTAGGTTGTTACACTTCTTCAGTATTATATTAAGTGTTTCTATTAATTAAAGTCCTTTGTACAGTACAGGAAGTAAGAGCAAAGAAAGTTTGAAATCTCTTCATGTGATTTTCTGTCTGACCCCAGAGAATGTCTCCCAGTCAGTGTTGTTCTTGTTGAGAGACTGTCTTGAACAACTTTCAAAAGCTGTTTATTGGGATTAATACTTCTCTCTTACCATGCAGAGGTTTTATCCTTTGCTTTGGGGAAAAATGAGAAAGTTGGTACCTTTACATGTGGCTTCCTTTGCTCCCTCGTGAATTTTTAGATTGAAATCTGTAGGTTTATGGATTTTGTTGTCTCTTTTTCATTGCAAAGATACCGCTGTACTGTTGCAAGTGATGATATGTATCTTTCTGAAACACCTTTCTGAAATATTCCTTAGCCCTGCAGTCTTAGTAGAGGTTTAGTTTAAATTGTTTTCCACGATAAGAGGGCTGAAGAGAGGGAGTTCTAAAAGCTAACTTCCACTTTTGCCTTAGAATAACATAAATGAGCTGCTACTTGAGTTAGATAGCAAAAGATAGCCCAGCTGAGCTGGATAGTTGTTTTGCAGCACCCAAAGTCCTCTTGCCCCCACAGAGTGCTGCTTTGGGAATGAAACATAAGCTGTCATTCTCAAAAACCAGAGGAGGCTCTTGATGCTCATATATTGGACTTCAGGATATCATCCTTTGTTCCTTTTCTTAAGAAATGCAGGCTCTGGATGAGAAACTTCTTGTAACTTTTTCTTCTTTTTTTTTCCCCCACAGGTTGATCTCTATGTTTGCTTATTTTGTGGTAGAGGAAATAATGAGGATAAACTGCTGCTGTGTGATGGATGTGATGACAGCTATCACACTTTCTGCCTGATTCCTCCTCTTCCTGATGTTCCCAAGGGTGACTGGAGGTGCCCAAAGTGCGTTGCTGAGGTACAGTTCAGGAACTGCTGAAGCTTTGTATGTGTGCAAAGATCAGAAGAAGAGCAGTTCAGTAATCCATCCATGTAGAATGCATAGTTTGTTTTGGAAAATTGTCGAGACGAGCCTTGAATTTTGGTGGATGAGCCATAAGGAGAGAGAAAGATTCCTTCTACAGCTTGGGCATAACCTTTATTTATTATATGGCCACGTGACAGCTAAAAATTTCACCTTGGTATATTTAGAGCTGCAATTCAATTTGATAATCTGGTAGTGGGAAATTAGTTGTGAGAACTAGGGTTATAATGGATGCTTCCACATAATGATGATTTTGTAAACTATGAAGCTTATAAAGTATGAAATTTAGGCATAACAGGGAGCTTTGATTATTGGAAAGACATTATAGCATTGTTCAGAATGGTCTGTAGCAGGAAGTGAAAGAACTAATTTAGAACTTTGTTGTAGCTATTTTAGATTTGGTTTAGTCTAAAAAAGGAACTGCTCAGGCTCTGAAAGTGGAAGCTAGTTGAATTTTGTTTCTTGAAAAAGAAGAGCTACCCAGTTCCAAGAGATGATTGATCAACAGACAGCAAACATCACTCTGTTGGCTTCGTATTTGTCTTAAGGAAACAAGTTTTGCCAGCTCAGAAAGTTGGTAGCTGTAGGATTCAGAGGAAGAAGCTGACTGTTTGTAAGTGTGTAATTGAGACTGGCTTTCACTCTTCAGGCTGTGTTGTTTCCAGAGAGCAGTTGTGCACACACATTTATGTGCCCATTTTCCCCGTGCCCTGCTGCAGTGTTGGCTCCTGCTGGACCCTTTATGGTGGTGTTTGCTGAGCTGGGCAGCCACAGGAGCTGCATCAGCTCCCTGCTCTAACCCTTCACTGAGAGATCAGGTTGTCAGATTAACACAGGCAAATGCTGCTTAAAGAGAGCTGGAAATTCATTGCAAGGGAAGTGATGAAACTTTCCCTTTGGGCTGCTGCTCAGAGAGTGGAGTAACCTACTTCTTTATTTTCTCTTAAGAAAGAGCAATAAGGAAGTGTGAGCAAATGCAGCAATCTAATATGGAGTTAATTTAGAGACTGTAGTAGTAAATAGAGTGGCTGCAACAGTTTAAGGATGTGGAAACTCAAGAAATTTCATTATTGCTAGTAAAAACAGGGATAGATTGTTACCAAAGAAAAATACGCAGGCAGGGACAAATCCAGGAAAGATAAGGTGGCAAGTAAGTTTTTACTAGCAAATAATACAGAAAATACTTGAAAAATTTTGGAAATACGTTGAAAGTAAGAGGTAGAAGGAGAAAACACGTGGCTATAATATGTACTGGAGAGTAAGCAAGTAACAGCAGAAAGATGTTTGAAGTATTCACTAGTACTTTTTGCCTCAGTTTTTACTTTAGATGTTAATTGTGCACAGATGCTTAATGTAATTTTACAGCAGGGTACTGGAACAGAAGCAGGGAAGAGTAGGGTAAGGGCTCTTTATATGTATTTAGGTCATCATTGTTTGACAGTGTTCCCAGATGTTGTAGATTCTCTGTCCCAGGCTCCATTTAAGAACCACTTTGATACATGTTGGGAACCACTTTGATGCGTGCTTTCCTCTTGGAAAAGGAGGAACTACTGATGAATTCCTTCCCAGTCCTGTTTCTTTGGCTGAAAAGCTGACTATCAGGGAGTTTTACATAGTCTTTGTGTTCCAATATGTCTTGTGTATATAAACATGGTGTCAGTTCCACAGGAGTTGAGAAGGACTCATTAAGAATGAGTGGGGAGGGGAGCTGAAATGTCCACCAGTATTTTTTGCATTTTCAGGATGAATGGGTTAGAGCAGTTAAAGACTTGGAGATTTTCTGTCAGATGGGCCTTGTCTGTTGTTGGCTGTGTTGCCCTGTTCTAATTTCCTTTTTCCTCTTCCCTATTATATATTTTCACAGTGTCAAATCTGTTGATGATTTGCTGACTTGATAAGGCTGAAACACTTGGGGGGTTTGTTCCTGTGCAGTTACTCTGCAGGTGCTTGAATGCAGTGTGTCTGCAGAGATGTCCTGTGGCAGCCAAGGCATCTTGTGCACGTTGTTGTCCTGTGGCTGGCAGCGGTAGCTGGTGGGTGTAGCTTGGGACAGGAAAGCAGAAGTGTGAGCACTGGGCTTGCAGGGTTAGATTGGCTTCTGTGCCATTAATTCCAGGCTGTTTCCCTTGTGGTACAACAGCCTGGGCTGGAACAGCCTCACAACTGGCAGCTCATTGTGCTGGGTAGGGACTCACATGGACACCAGGGCTTCTTGCTAAAAATGTAACTGTGTCACAGTCTGCTGCAGGGAATGATATTTCTGTGTTCTGTCTCCTAGGAATGCAACAAACCCCGAGAGGCCTTTGGATTTGAACAAGCTGTCAGGGAATATACTCTGCAAAGCTTTGGGGAAATGGCTGATAACTTCAAGTCTGATTATTTCAACATGCCGGTCCATGTGAGTTTCAGCTTTTGTTGGGATTCCTTGTAAGGGAAAAAGAGAAGAGGCTTCAGCTGATCTCAGCCTTGTTTAAAGAGGCACCATAAGCTTCAAAAGCATAAACAAATTATTTGGCTTACTGGCATCTGGTCTCATTTCAGCTTCATTTCACCTTTCCCTGCAATGGACAGCCAGCTTTACTGTGTGTTAGAGTTTACTGTATTGGGCATGCTCTAGTTAAAGTTCTTGCCCTTTTTGATAAATTGAACTAAGTATCTTGCTCTTGTTTGGCATAGGGGCCCTTCTCCTGCCCTTCCTATGCCTTTTGTCTTGGTTTAGTTTGTCCACAGGATAAATCTTTGTTTTTCTTACTCTTAGAGTATTTTCTTCTAGACAGATCAATAGACTGAATCTGTCTGATAATCACAGTGCTTTTGGGTTTTTTGGTTTTTTTGTTCTGCATCAAGCATTTTTGATGCAGAGCAAAAACACAGCATTTTTCAAACTAGCATTTCTGATTTGGCACAGTTCCCCTTTCCTGTGGACTGCATGCAGCACCAAGGTCTTCCTCCTCTCATGGTTCTTTGGTAATTTATGGACATTCTTGTTAAAGCCTCTACCTTTTAAGGACTCCAATTTGTGATACAACTTTGGGACGTGGAACAAAGCTTATTTTAAGAATAAGCTTCATAAATAAATACATATGAGTAATGATGAAGAGTAATGATACAAAGATCAAACTCCTGAACACAATTTTACTTACTGTTGTTTAGAAATCCTGGTTATTATCCTCTGAAATAGTTTGGAATTTGCATGCTGGTTTATTCTCTTTGCTGCCTGATTTCTCTTGGCAGTCTCCTCTTCCCCCAGTGTTTTGCTGTACTTGAGGTGATTCCATCTCTTCTGCTTATTCCTTCCCTCATGACATGGTATCCTATTTCTGAAACATTCCAGCCACAATGGAGGAATACAGACCAAACTATGACTTTGAAGAGATGGAGGGGAGAGGGGGAGTGACCTTGGTGTATGAAAATTCATGGGGAGTTAATAACGATTTATTGCTTGAATGATCATTTTTGTTATCTGCACATACCATAGCCTCTCCTCTGCTTGCAGATGGTTCCCACTGAGCTGGTGGAAAAGGAATTCTGGCGCTTAGTGAGCAGCATAGAGGAAGATGTTATTGTGGAGTATGGGGCTGATATCTCCTCCAAGGACTTTGGGAGTGGCTTCCCAGTGAAGGATGGCCGACGAAAGCTGATGCCAGAAGAGGAGGTGAGGAGCAGGATGTGCAAACTGGCACCATTCTTTGTTCTGCATAAGATTTCACATTAAGAATTTAGGTCAGAAATCAGTGTGGATTTTTTTTCATGAAGAAGTTGTTTCAGGCTTTGCATGCATGTAGCATTACTTTTGAGCAGGGCATTGCTCTGATATTTGAGGTTCTTTTGCAGATGTGGTTGCTGATAACCAAGGTCTGTTTCATGATTTGTCACACCTGTTTTGTCACTTAATCTTAGCAGGCAAAGATATGCAAGTTGTTGCAGTTTGTCAGAGTATGAGGAGACTCTTCAATAATATTTTTTCTTTCTTGTTCCAAACTTTTTCATTGTAGAGTTAGCTACAGAAACATAATTCTGTTCTCCATAGGAGGTTCTTAATGGGTGAAACAAAATTATTTGATTTAGCTTGTTTCTCTGTGCATACTGTAAGAATGAAAAGGTGTAGATACAGCATTCAATTACAAAAAATTCTATAAAGATCATCTGGAGAATATATTACCTATTGTTCCTTCGACTTTACTGTAGCAAAACAATTTTCTTGCTGCTTTTATGCTTAAATTCAGACATAGTGAAGGTGTGGTTTCCTGGTTACACAGCCCCAAATCAATTTATACTGCTCACTGTAAGAGGTAATCCTGTTCACTGTGTCTTCCACCTATTCCTGCTCCTTCCTGTGTGTACCTTTGTTGGCTGTGCCGTGGTTGTGTAGCTGCTTAGTGAGTCAGCACTGCTTGTTTATATATTTGTATGAAGGTAGTCACTTAAAACATTTCTCAACCAGATCACTTTAGTGTTCTGACTCACTGCAATGTCTTTGTAGTGTCAGAGCAAAGGAAACAGCAGCAATGTTTGGCTGAGCTGAGGGCCTGACCAGTCCTTTCAGCAGCTGTGGGGTGTATCTAACATTCCAGTCAGTCTCTGCTTACAGCTTTTGTAAAAGTGGAGAGTAGATTAATACTAAAGCACAGTAGTGGGCTTTTGAGGCTGTCTGGATTATAATTTTTTAACAAATTATATATATTTGAAAGTAAAGGTGAGAGTGCTTAGCAGGTGATGCTGTCCTCAAAAATGAGTGTGTAGGAATTTCTTCCCTTGAGAAAGCTTTCTGAAGTAGTCTACACAGTAGATCAACACAGAGTGCAGCATGGTAAAATGGGTGTTAAAATACCTGAAGTAATAACCTGAGATGCACTGCATTGCTTACAATTTAAAGTTGTCCTATGTTAGTGAAGACTTCGGTCTTCAGTTCTTCTGCTGGTGTTGCTGGTATTTTATTTCACCAGAAAAGCATGAAACCTGCAGTCTTATGATGGGGAAGAAATCAAGACCTAAGTGTATAAGCCTTGAACCAAAGAAGATGGGCTATGCTGAAATATTAGGACTGGTGTTAAAGTCTTAGTGTGATTATTTGATGACTACAGTATTTAAGGAATTATTTCTGGTTTTGATGTGTCATTGTTGCAGGAAATTTTCCATTATCTACTACAGAAATGGAGAGGCTGATGTTTTCATTTGTATTTTCCTTTTCTGGACTTGGTATCCTTATGTTCTTCTGATTTGTTCAAATTTTCTCCTTTTGGCAGGATTATGCTCTCTCTGGTTGGAACCTGAACAACATGCCCATTCTGGAGCAGTCAGTCCTTGCTCACATCAATGCAGACATCTCTGGCATGAAGGTGCCCTGGCTGTATGTAGGGATGTGCTTCTCCTCCTTTTGCTGGCATATTGAAGACCACTGGAGCTATTCCATCAACTACCTGCACTGGTATGGGCTGTCCTGTGTACATCTACCTCACACTGCCCTGTTTGCTTTAGGAAGTTTGTAGTTCTGCTTCTGAGTGCCTCTGCACACTGGGGACATTTGCAAATGAAAAGCTAAATGTGCAGTATTCTTAGCTGTGGCTGGTGGAAAGTGAATGGAGATGCTTTTTAAAGCATTGTAGTGGGCTCAAGGCAAAGCATTCGATTAAGGCAAACCCAGGACAAGCAAATTAGTGCTTTTCATTAACTGATGAAATATTCTTGTGTGGCCAACATTACAGTGTGACCATAAAATTGTGCTTTACAGGATCTTACCTTTTTAAGTAAGTTTTTTTTGTTTAGAACTGAGTTAGGAGTTCCCTGGTTCCCTGCTTTATGATTTAAAGTTGGGATGTCTGTGTGCTAGAAGTGGAGTCTGCTGTTTCATGGCTTTTAGAGCCATCAGAGCCGACTGTGCAGCAGCAGATCCATGTATACATGGACATACTCCTTGTAAAGAGAAATTTAGAAGTAATTCTGCCTTCTGGAACAATCCTGGATATGTTGTGGTGTTCAGCTCTTGTGTTTGAATGAAGGAAAGCGTGAGAAGGCTTGTGTCAGATAAACTTGGGGGCATTGCAGTCTTCCAAGTTCAGACACTGTCCTAGTGAGTGGAGTGGGGGAGCTGTGGGAAACTTTAGGAAATTTGCTGGACATCTGGGAGAGATGAGCTGATGGCCTTCCAGCCATAGCTGCACATCTTTGGAGCAGCACGTTTGGCAGCAGCAGGGTGTGATTGGGCAGGCCCGGGAAGGGCGTTGGGTTGGTTTGTCCAGCCGCGTTCGTGTCTCGGGGCTCTTGGCTGGGCCCGTGTGCGGCTGCGGGGGCGGCGCTGCCGCGGGCTGCCGGCAGGGGGCGGCAGGGACCGCCGGGAGTGCCCGGAGCGCGGGTAACACACGGAGTGCACTGTAATCCACAGTGCAGTGCCTGATAACACACACACACACACACAGTGCACTGTAATCCACAGTGCAGTGCCTGATAACACACACACACAGTGCACTGTAATCCACAGTGCAGTGCCTGATAACACACACACAGTGCACTGTAATCCACAGTGCAGTGCCTGATAACACACACAGTGCACTGTAATCCACAGTGCGGTGCCTGATAACACACACACAGAGTGCACTGTAATCCACAGTGCAGTGCCTGATAACACACACACACACACACAGTGCACTGTAATCCACAGTGCAGTGCCTGATAACACACACACAGTGCAATACATTATAATCCATAGTGCAGTACATCATAATCCAAAATACATAGTACAGTACATGGAACGCCATCAGGTGTGCCAGGAGCCCAAGTAACACACAGCACAGTGCATCCTAATGCACAGCACAGTGCATGATACCCTGTCAGGTGTGCCAACACACTGCTGCTTGTTCTTAGTAAAGTAGATTTTAAAGATAAATCTCAGCACTGGAGATGTTAGCTTGTGACAGTTTGTTTTGGTTAAGAAAGGACTGGAATAGTGCACGAGTAATTACTTGTTTAGTTTTGGTCCTGTTAATCTTTTTGTTTCCTCATACTTAACTAATCTGTGTTATTTGGAATTTTGCGTCTTAATAGTCCAGTGGATCACAGGTTTTTAGTAATTAGTTACAAATATTAGGGAGATTGCATGTATTTTACTCTGCTGGCTGGTAGACTGTTCTGTTTGTTTTAGGAAAATGACTACTCCAAGCCTAATTGAATGGAGGAGTACCATGATTTTTCTTAGGCTGGAGCTGTGACAGCCAATGTCTTGTTTATTAAACCTAATTCCTTCTTCCTGAAGGAAAATAATTTCCCATTTTACCCCTTTGGAGCATGGTAAGTGACAACCGTCTTCCATGTTAGGCTTGTCAAGGCAAATCTACTGCCAGGTATGTTGAGAATTGTGTTGGAGTGTAACTGATTTTTCAGATTAGAATAGTACATCCTGAAGAAGATGCATGTTGACTAAAGACATTTTTTTAATCTAGGTGTAAAGTGGCTCATGAGGACAGTGCTGCTGGTGTGAGGTGTGTTTTACAGCTGGGTGGCACCATCAGTTCCCTGTCACTTGTGTTCATTCCTGTGCTTGTGTTCTGGCAGGGGAGAGCCCAAGACATGGTATGGTGTGCCCTCCCATGCAGCAGAGCAGCTGGAAGATGTGATGAAGGAATTGGCTCCTGAGCTGTTTGAATCCCAGCCTGATCTCCTGCATCAGCTGGTCACTATTATGAACCCCAATGTGCTGATGGAACATGGTGTACCAGTGAGTAGCACACCAGCATCTTTTACATAAGTACTTCTATGTGCTCTCTTTTTTTTCATTCTCTGACAGATTTGTATAACAATGGTTTGGCATAACTCTGAAGAATTTTTATGGTGGGCATTTGCATATTCATTACTTATAGGATATTTTTAAAGCTGTTTTCCAGACTCTTCCCTAGACTAAGCAGGAAATTTAAATTATCTCTTAACAGAAGTGAGTGTGCCAAGCTTCCTACATAATATACCTTCCAGAACAAGCATATGCTGTGTATTACACTTAATTTTTAATTTAAAAAATCCCTTCCCTTGTGTAACAGCAAGTTTGTCTGAAATGCCTTTAGAAGCTTTTGACAGTAAAATACTTGTCTTATTACGTTCAGTAGAAATCTCAGTGTTACAAAATGCTTTTCTGACCAAACATAATTGACTGCAGACCTCTAAGCAGCAGTGACTATCATTTGCTTTTGTCTTAGGATAAATTGCTTCCCTGGCAAATACCCCAACAAAACAAACCATAAACTTTTTTCCAGAAGCTTTTGCACTTTGTGGTACAGTGGATTAAATGATGATAGCGAAACATCCCTTTTGGGATTCATAAAGACAATTTTCAGCTGTTGGCTTATATACTCATCTCTTTTTGAAAAAGGCTGTAAATTGAGTATTTACGTTAAGAGGGCAGAACCAATCCTTACCACTGTTTGGATAGCTGTTGTGCCTGTGGTGATCTGTGGGTACAAAAAGTGGTGTTCAAACATCTTATACTTTTGTATCTCAAGCTGTTGCATGTTACATATTTTTTCTTTCCTTTATCCTCCCTTTTTTAGGTTTTCAGGACCAATCAGTGTGCTGGCGAGTTTGTTGTGACCTTTCCTCGTGCCTATCACTCTGGATTTAACCAGGGATATAACTTTGCTGAAGCTGTGAACTTCTGCACTGCTGACTGGGTCTGTTCTTTTGTATATATTTGCCATGTGACCTCTGCAAGTGATGTGTTAGCAACTTAACTCCCTGAACAGTCTTTTCAGTTAAATAGCATGTTTTATGTTTTAGAAGCTGAGGGAAGTTTCCATTATACAAAGTAATTTTGGGGAGCACATAATTTTAGGCAACTTCAAACTGAAACTTTGGGCACATGTTCTTCCTCTTGAAGTATTGGTTAACCAAAAAGTGGCATCTCACAGTAGTACTTTTAGCTGGTATTTCTGTCGTGCCACTTTCTGAATTTGCCATAGGTCTGTGTCCTGTCTTGAAGAACTGTTGTCATTTGAATGTTGGAGATATGCTTATAACAGTCTTTGTTCCTCCTTGTTCCTCCAGCTCATTGTGCCTTTTAATCATATTAGTGCTATTCTAATAGCTGTGCCACATCAGTGCATAGCTCATGTGGGTTGTTCAGGAAATTGTCAAAGGAGTGTTCTGTTACTATCCAGGGTTTACAGTTGGAAGTTATGATCTCATCTCTAGTTTATCTATCTCTAGCTTCATTTTTTAAACTACAAATGGAAATTTTAGCCTTCTTCAGAGACTTTTATTTATTTATCAGAAAAATTGTCTGCAGGACTGGCAGTGTGTCAGGGCTCCTTTTTTTCCTCCAGTGCTCATTTTGTAATATGTGTGTAGCCTCTGTGAAAAACTGCTTAACTTGCACCAGCCATGTGAAATTTCCTTTGCTTATGTAAAATGTAACTGGAAATATGTGTGGCAAATTCATTTACATCCTTTTGCTTTAAAAGGCACAAAAGGAGTGATGCCAGTTTTGGTTCACTGAAGGAATCTTTTGTTAAATGTCCCTGTCCAAGCGTAGCAATATCCAGAGGGGAATGTATTCACCTTAGTGTAGACCAGATGACTTCTCTTTGGCACCAGTTTCTTGCCACTGGAAGTAAAAAGAGCTTAGGATAATTCTTAAACTTTTGTCTCTAAGTTAGGTGTGTAAGGTTATGGAAGATGCCCCTTCCCAGCACTGATCCCCTTTGTCCTCATCTGTGACGTGATTTAAGGTTGTTACAATTCTCTCTGTCCCGTCAAATACACCTCCCAGTCTCAGTGTTTTCCCAGGGAAGGACCGTGGGGGCTGAGGGATGAATTTCCCCTGGGTGATGTGGTGTGGTTTCCTGCAGCTGCCCATTGGCCGTCAGTGTGTGAGTCACTACCGAAGGCTGGGCCGTCACTGCGTCTTCTCCCACGAGGAGCTGATCTTCAAGATGGCTGCAGACCCAGAGTGCCTGGACGTGGGGCTGGCTGCCATGGTCTGCAAGGAGATGACCCTGCTGATAGAGGAGGAGACACGCCTCAGGGAGTCTGTTGTCCAGATGGTGAGTAACAAGAGACGGCCCTTTGCTTGCAAAAGAGCTTTTGCTTCCCTGTCCCCCTGCTTGCATTAGAATTTTTGAGCAAGTGTCTAATCCTTTTTGTCAGGGGGTGTTGATGTCTGAAGAAGAGGTGTTTGAGCTGGTTCCAGATGATGAGCGTCAGTGCACAGCCTGCAGAACCACGTGCTTCTTGTCAGCTCTGACGTGTTCCTGCAATCCCGAGCGCCTGGTGTGCTTGTACCACCCCTCTGATTTATGTCCCTGCCCCATGCAGAAGAAGTGTCTAAGGTACACAGGACGTTTTTTCTCCCTGCTTTTCTTCCATATCTAATAGTTTGGTGTAGCCCAGTGGCCAAATACACTTGGTCACACTTTTTTTCTCCTTTGTTTAAGGAGTATTTTTATCCTCTTTGTTTCTTGGTTCCTAGGCAAATGGGTATTTGTACATGTACTGTTTCTCTGGCCTTGCTGTAGCTGGAAAAACTCGATATTACCAATATCCTGACTTTGACATGGGCATTAATACTTTTTCTGTCTTTTTTCCATCCCTTCAGGTACCGCTATCCACTGGAAGACCTTCCTTCTTTGCTGTATGGAGTGAAAGTTAGAGCACAGTCTTATGACACTTGGGTCAGTAGGGTTACAGAGGCTCTGTCTGCCAACCTCAACCACAAGAAAGGTCAGACTTTTGTCATTCTTACTAGGATGTCCTGAAACTCCTACATGTGTTCTGTGCTGTCATTTAATGAGAGAAATACTGTGTTTAATGTATTGGAAAAAAGAAATAATGCAAGAGTGTAATGCAGATTAACATTTTGCATTTCAAATTGAACATCCCTATTGGAACCTTGATTGGAGGCTGTTGAAACGATCTAAAATCTTTTTTTTTTCTTGCATACAAATTGTTTATGTGCTGTTATTACAGATGTGATTGAGCTGAGGGTGATGTTGGAGGATGCTGAAGACAGGAAATACCCAGAGAACGATCTTTTCCGCAGGCTCCGAGATGCTGTGAAAGAAGCAGAGACCTGTGCTTCAGTAGCACAGCTCCTTCTGAGCAAAAAGCAAAAACACAGGTAGGACAGGAGGTTTTTCAGTACTTTCCATCTGCCTCTTTGTTACTTTGTTAGACATAGAAGAGTTAAAAATCCTGAGGTCTTACTGTGTGCAAGCCTCTGTCAGTGTTTCCTTTCCTTAGTGCTGTGACTCACTGTGAGGGGTAGGCAGGGGTGGAGGCAGATACAGTGGCACGAAGGGCCAAAAGGTGACTTAGTTGCAGTGTGATAAACATTCTGCTTTCAGCTGACTTATGTACTGGAAAGTGAAATCCTTTGGAGAAGCTGTGTTTGCTGATGAAGTATTTCACTGAATGTGTGGGAGAGTTGTAGGGAAAGACAGCTGGAGGTAAAAATGTAATGAGAGTAAGCTTTGACTTTGAGCGTTTGTGACAAAAGGATCTGGGGGAGCACAGCAGTACAGAGAGCAAAACTAGTCCATAGTTTGAGCCAATCTGTTCCATTTTGGGAAGGACTGTGGGAGGCTGACAAGTAGTGCCTTGCCTCAGTGACTTGGGGCAGTGTAACTCCCTTGGTTCTCTGTGTTGCTGCCTTGCCTGTGGCTGCCTCAGCCTTACTCTGTCTCCTGCAGGGCCCTGCCTCTGCAGTCTGCTGGATGTGTTCCTTGTTCTGCTCTCATGAGCTTTCAGGAGCATGTTGTTCCTTCTACCCTGTATGCTTTGGGCTCTGAATAAAAGTCCCATAGAAAATAGCTCAATGAAGTGAATAGCTCCATGTTTTGTAATTCTTGTGGCAGCAGTTGTACAGGAAATTTATGTAGCTTTAGTAAATTTATTGCAGTTCTGCTGTTGAGGGTAAGATTTGGCTTTGTAGTTGGTTGTATTTCTTGCATGGTTTTTGCATGTATTACTTAAGACATTTTGAGAGAGTAAAGTAAATACCTTGTTAATTATAATGCCCAACTTTGCTACACAGAACATAATGCATATATCATAATAGCTTGAATTTGAACACTAAAATGTTAGTTGCACCACATATCCAAGTGTAACAATCTGTTCTGACTGGGAAGCTGTTATGTTACACAATAGAGAAGCATTTTTTTCTGCATTTGGAGGATAAAGAAGGCTCTCCTGTTTGTTTTTTATTGCTTGTAGAACCCCCTGCATGGCAGACTGCATGGCAGTCAACTTCCTGTGCTTCCCAAAGCAGACTTTATGGGGCTGTATTCTATTTGTAACAAACTCAGTTTGAAACTCACTTAGACAGTTGTACCTCTGAAGGGCAGGGTAAATGATCCTGAAGGGGCTTAGGGGAATTGTGTTAAATTTTGTTTACAGGATTTTGGAATTCTTGTTCAGTTTGAGTTATGTTTTTCTTTTTGAATTCTTAGGTCATGAAATATTTTTGGTAGCTTCTCAGTGATCTTGATAGATAATTGCAGTCACTGTGAATAAATCCAAGGGCCATCATCTTACCTCTCACCTGATATTAATTATGCCTGTTTGTACAGCAGAGTGAGCCCAGACAGTGGCAGGACACGGACCAAGCTGACTATGGAGGAGCTGAAGGCATTTGTGCAGCAGCTGTTCAGCTTGCCCTGTGTCATCAGCCAGGCCCGACAAGTGAAGGTGAGGTTGCATCTGCTCCTCTGATAATGTTGTGCCTTTTCCTTTGTTCTGGTTCTGTGGTAGTATGTTTTTTAAAACAGAATTTTACCTGGTGTGGAGGATGAAAAGCTTCTGATATAAAACATATGTGCACTTTTTCAAGGTGCCTGGTGCAACAACAGATGTTGTCAGATGTGGGGGTACAGCTAAATAAAGATAAAAGATCCCCTTCCCCTGTCACTGTCCAGGCAGCCCAGTTCTGAATCTCTGAACCAAGTTACTCTTATTCATCATCAATGCTCTCTGTAGAGGTGAAGTTTTGACTAAATCTTACCCTTTGTATGTTTTTGTAGATAGCTCTGAGGGTTACACTGGTGTGCCTTTTCAGGGCAGCAGGAAAGCAGTGTCACATTGTCAGTTATTCCATAAATACATCTCAGCCTTGCTTTCCAGGCTAGAGCCTTCTTAATCTGTATGCATGGCCTGCATTTCTTGCCCTTCATATATATCTTTGCACCTGTCTGGGAATGAATCTAGACTAATAAGTAATGCAGATCATACTGATTCCCCTGGCTGCTATTACCATTTATCATTCTGGCACTCTGCATCATAGCAAGTGTTTTCAGCAGCAGTCTTAATTTGTTTCTCTGTCACTGGTGATGAAATACTAAACAGTATTTCACCTACTAACCAACTTGTAGAAAACTCCTTAAGAAACATACTTAATAAAGATTTTTTGCCTAGAGAAATGCTTCCTGAGATGTATGTTAATCACTTACTAACCTGCATGCTCTGCTTGTACAGTTTTATGGGTGTTGTATAGTACTAGATAGAGGGCCTAAAATCCTGAACATTACCATAGGTGCAGCTGCTGCTACACAGCTAAACATACAGTTTAAAAATAAGTTAGGTTTTTCTTCCAGAAGGCCTCTTTTCCATAAGTGCTTGTTAGTGTTTATGTCCTTCATTCATGAATTTTATATAAACTTCTCCATGATAGTTCAGTGTTGATAAGAGAGACTTTATATTGGAATTTCTTACTGTTTACATAATAATGGTGCTTTTTTGCTGAAAACAGTTTCCTTCAGAAAACCACAGGGCTCTAGTGTGCAGGTTTGCCAGACTTGTTGGATGCTATCTTTGTCCTTCAAAGGTGTTCTTTAACCAGTTTGCCAGCATCTAATAAAGTGGAAAGTGCTTTCTCATCCTCATATGATAGGATGGTTTTACTTCACTTCTTTCCACATACAAATATGTGGAAAAATACTAAAAATACTTACTAATATTTATTAATTAAATTTTATCGTCATGTCTTAGGTAGACATGTAAGATTGTTCTCAGAAGGACTGTTTTGTTTTTAATGTATTTAAAACCTGCTTCTAATTAAAACATAATTCATAGATGAGAGGGCTGCAGGCATAGAATTAACTCCTAACAGTTTAAGCTTGTGTTTTTGTCTAATACCTTCTTCCAGCTAGTCTGTCTTCCCCCACCCCTCAGCATTATGGATCTGGTTCTAGTTCAAGTACTCTGCCTATGCATGTGCATGTTCTTGAAGCCTCAGCATAATCACTAGTCAATAAATAAATATTATCATTTTACTGATTACAAACTGTAGTCTTTTAGTTTCTGAATGAAGTCAGATAATGATCATTTATGCCTAAGTATTCACCAGCTTTTAGCATGGCATTTGAATGCAATTATCCATCATAATGAATAGCAAAATAATTGTCATGTGGGATGATGAGTACTTTTTAGCACAAAAGGCGTTGTAATTATTAAACTGTAATAATTTACTGTTGCCACTATGAAGCATTCACAGTATGTTCCCTAAATCAAAATTTTTGTCATGTAGATCTTGTTCTTTCTTATAAATGCCTTCTGATTTCCAGACAGTCATGAAAAGCAGCATCAGACAAAAAGGGCAGTAAGCTAAGGGTTAGGAAATGCAGGGTTTGCTCCTCGTTGTGCCACAGGCTTGCTGTCAGAAATGCCTGTCTTCCTGTAAGAGACTTGGGGGTGAATCAATTGAGTGTGCTGGTTGAATGTCCTTGAATTAACCTCCTGCAGAGATTCTTTCCTGTCTCTTTCCTGTCTTTGATTTTTTTTTCATTGCAGTGCTAAATTATGAGGATGAGGACAGCTGCAGCAGTGCAGTTGGATTTCTGTGAAATTGTCTCCTTTAATAAGAGGGTTTTGCATTTTCATTTCTTTCTTTAGTGCAATAAAGCCCTGATACTTATAAGTGGTGGTGCTGCTTTAGGGAATATTACTTTCAAACTTCACCATTGTTATTTTCATGATCCATGGTATTTGTGTTCTCATACATCTCTGGCTTGTTATTTCTCCCCAGTATGTTTTTTTCTGCTGTGTGTTGCTGTCATTACTGTAATGCCCCTGGCACTATTGAAATGATGACCTGTTTGCAGAAGTCCCTTTTCTCCCCACTATTTTAAAATTAACATTGACTGGGCAGCACTAAGTATTCTGTTTTGTTGGGAGCTGTTGTCATTTGCAGCTGTACTATTTTAGGTGCAGAGTTTGATGCAACTAATATGCCTAGGGTATCAAACATTAGGCCATCAAATAAGTTGGGATGGTCTGTTACTTAATTTCTGTCAGACTTGATGGCTTGTGACAGCTAGCTGGCATTGTGTGTAGCAGCTTGGACTGATGATGTGATGATCACATACAAACTCACAGCTGACTGATCCCTCAGTTGGATTTTTTTTGGATTCTGTGGGTGTGTTTTTTCCTAATTGATTTGTGCTGTGTGTTACTTCAGAATCTGCTCGATGATGTGGAAGAATTTCATGAGCGTGCTCAGGAAGCCATGATTGATGAGGTCCCAGACTCCTCCAAGCTGCAGGAGTTGATAGACATGGGCTCTGGCCTTTATGTTGAACTTCCTGAACTGCCAAGGTTGAAGCAAGAGCTGCAGCAGGCACGGTGGCTGGATGAGGTGAGGTCCACCCTCTTGGATCCCCAGAGAGTCACCCTGGATGTGATGAAGAAGCTGATTGACTCTGGTGTGGGCTTGGCACCACATCATGCTGTAGAGAAAGCCATGGCTGAGCTGCAGGAGCTGCTCACAGTCTCAGAGAGGTGGGAGGAGAAGGCCAAGGTCTGCCTGCAGGCCAGGTGAGTGTTCCTTTCCAAACTGTTCTTAGAGGTCACACACTTTGTGTTTCTCATCCTCTGCTGAGAAGTGTGGTGAAAAGTTGGGTCTTTGAAGCTGTAGTTACCTTATTTTGTTGGGTTTGTTTTTTTTTTACCTCCCAGCAGTTTGATTGCTCAAGAGTTGGATTTGAGATTGATGAATTGCAGAAGTGTTGATTCCCTATCACGTTGCACAGTGGCAGGAGGCTGAAGCTGTGGGTGTTGCTGCTGTCTTTGCTATTGATTCCCCTCAACAAAGAGCCCTGACTATGCTACCAACATGAGACAGCTTTCTTGGTGTTCTGGGGTTGTGGTGCTGTCCCCTTTTGAGCTTGATTGTGCCAAGCCCATCAGCTTCCTCACCTCCTGTTATTTGTAGCACCGTCCAAGCATAGAGCCGTGGTATCCTACACTGCAGTGTAGTGATGGAGTTGCATCACCAGCCTGTCCAATTTATGGCTTTAGATGATTGGCATTATGAGAGAAGGCTGGAATTGGGTTTTTCTTGCTTTAGACCACGCCAAAGTGTGATGGCTCTGGAGGGCATTGTGAACGAAGCCAAGAACATCCCTGCTTACCTGCCCAATGTGCTGGCTCTGAAGGAAGCCCTGCAGCGGGCCAGAGACTGGACAGCCAAAGTGGAGGCCATTCAGGTAGGGCTCCAGCAGGGGCTGGAGTCTTCTGCTTGCACTCTTTTATTTAGATGTGTCCTTTATTCCTGGCGCCTCTCCTCACAAAGGTGGCCTAAAGAGAAGGCTCTTAAATGTGCTTACTGGAGCTTGTGTACTTGATTTTCTTTTTGTGCATTTGTTTCCCTGCTGGCTATCTAGTTTCCCTTCCTTTTATGCATTTCAGAGTGGATGTAAAAGCTAGCAAATTGATTATGATATGGTATTTGGTTTTGGAGCTGTTCACCATGCTGTCACTGAAAATATTTAGCTGCAGCAGGGGATGCTCTCAGGTTTTCAGTTTTGGGTCTGGCTGTTGAAAGTTTTGGTTTTTGTTTAAACCCTAAAATGTTGTAAGATTTAATGGCACTGGTCACCAGAATTTTCTGAAAGAGGAGTTAGTTCAGTAACCTCCCTTTCTACTATCTACCCACATAACTGGATCCAGAGTTGTGTGGTATTTCTGGGTGCTTATTGCCAAACTAGAGCTGCTTATCTTATGTCAGGTACTTGTTGGGAGTTGAAGTGAGAATCCCAATTGATTTCATGTCAGCCCCTATACAACTGCTGTTAAACAGACAGCGTTTAGATAACTGGGAATGGAATGTTGTGTTACTCCATAAGCCAGCTGGCCATGTCAAAATGACTGTTAAAATAAAAGCTATATCAGAGAATTGTTTAGAATCACAGTGGATTGAAACACTGCCCCCTCTGCCCTCTCTTCCTCTATTTTTGACAATGACAAAATAGTGAAATGAGGCTGGCAGCTGATGTAAGGATGGAATTGTTGGCTTAGAGAAATGTCTCTCCCCCAGAACGGGAGCAGCTATGCATACCTGGAGCAGCTGGAGAGCCTGTCGGCCAAGGGCCGGCCCATCCCGGTGCGCCTGGAGGCGCTGCCCCAGCTGGAGTCCCAGGTGGCCGCTGCGCGCGCCTGGAGGGAGCGCACGGCCAGGACCTTCCTCAAGAAGAACTCCAGCTACAGCCTGCTACAGGTGAGCAGCACTGCACTCCCTCGTGCCATGAAAGGAATTTCCAACTGCCCTGCCCTGGAATAGTGAAGATTAAAGATATCCCTCCCAGGTGTAACAAAGGCTTCTCCCCCATGGACCCTTGCAGACATTGTGCAATCTTCTCTCTGGGTTTGGCAAGTCCATCTCCCACCCCATGGCATCCCCTTTCCCTGTTTCCCCACTGGCTCTGGGGCCTGGTGTCCTGTTCCTCTCTTCCCTGTGGTCACTTGCCCCTTGCCCTGCCCCCTGTGCCACCCACAAACCTGAGACCCTGTATAACTGAGAAAAAACACATGTTCTCTCTTTTTGGCTCTGGATTCACCTTCAGCACACTGGAATAAACACTTGCTGGAATTAATCTGGGGTTGGGAGCCTTCTGCCTCTCTGCTGAGCCAGCCTTGTAACGTGTGTGGATGTGTGAGCTTGAATGGCTGCCTGAATTCTTCTCAAGCAGTTTCTGTACAGAGAGGCTGACTGGCATCTAGAAAGGCCATAGCTGCACCCCCAAAAAAGACACACTGTTACAAGCAGCACACGCTGCCCTGCCACAACACACTGCTCTGGCAGAAATTGGTCCTGATGGCCCTCATCTGTCTGGAGGGAAGGGCTGGTTCTGTTACACCAGGTTACAGTTCCTGTTCAGTCCCTTTTCAGAATAGAATGTAATTTCAGCTCTTCTCAGGTGAAAAGCATGAAAAAGCAGAAAATCCATTTGATTAGTCCTGTTTTATGTATAGATAACCTCATCTCTTACTTTTGAAAGAGGAGAGAAAGTAAAGCTTTTTTGTCATTGAAGAAATGTAGGCCTGAAATGGACACAGACCTGTCTCAAATTGATAAATGTTTTCACTTGTCTCACTGTTTAAATGCTAAGAAAACAGATATTTTATTAACTGTTTAAGAAAAATTAGTTGGCTACTGTTTATTTCACTTCAGTGGATGTAGTGACTGTCCTTGTTTTAATAAAAATCAGTCATGTGTTTGAAGATCTATCATATCTACTTGAGAGGTTTCCCTTTTCTAAGGAAAACAGTTCCAGTTCAGCTGCATTCTTGGGGGCTGTATTTTTTATTCTCTTATATTGTTAATTCTCTGCAGTTTGTCTTCACTTCTAGTGAGATGTCCAAATCCAGACATAATCCCCACTCTGACTCCCTAGTGCTGTGTGAAGTGCAGTAATTATATCTTGAGTCTCAAATGGGGTACTGATGTTTGATGTTCCAGTGGGCTTTTCCCTACTGCAACCTCTTCACACTAATTTTTGTTCACTTTGTGATACACTCTAGATACAGCTTTTTCTCTATATTCTTCTGCCTAACTAGTTATTTAATATGTTCTGGTCTTGCATTTTCCTAAATCTAGCAATTTGAGCTTTCCTAGATTGAATTTAATTTGCTAGATTTTATATTTAAGTATGCATTCCAAGTAGTCATGATGCCTTAAAGCTTTATTCTTGTCCTTAAAAGTGCTTTTCAGCCTCTCATATTGATTTTAAAAGGCTTATAGCATACTTTCAGGGGTTTTTCAGGCACCAAATTGCTGATGTAAATATGAAATAATTTGTAAGACTTGATTGATAAAGGCCCTTTAAGTGAATGTTGAACTGTGGATGCCTAACTGCATGTAGTGTTTTGGTTAGCTATATGTATGATAGTGTAATCTAAATAAGTTCTGTAATTTAATCAGCAAACACAGTGGCTCTCAGTTTGACCTGCCATGTTACTGGTTGGTGGTTACATTCCAGTTGCATAACTGTGAGAGACTTCTATCCTTCTCTGTTTATTCTCTTTCCCCTAGCATTAGCTGACAGATATCAAAGGGGTTAGGTTGCTGGGTAGTTCCTGTTCCCTGGTGACACTGCTGTCACTCCTTGGTGAGGTGTTCCTGCCATCCCTGGCTCTGACAGGGTGGGTTNTCAGAAACTTTGTAGATATTGAGAAGGTTATCTAAAATTTACATAGCATCTCTATCAGAAGGAGTCTAGGGAGTAATGAGCAACTGAGGAGGAGGTATCTTAGATACAAGTTTTAATTAGATCACATAGTTTCTAAATTCTGGGCTAGTTTAGATCTCTTGATTTGTTTGGGTTGGTTGGGTTTTCTTCCTTTTCCTGTGTTGCTGATAAAATGAATTCTCTCTTAGCTGTGGAGGTCATGACCTGTTTTTATCCTTGCTGGGCAGGTGGCTGTGTTCAAGGAGCGGGAGCAGAAGGAAATTGAAGCCATGCACGCTCTCAGGGCAGCCAACCTGGCCAAGATGACCATGGTGGACCGGATCGAGGAGGTGAAGTTCTGCATCTGCCGCAAGACGGCCAGCGGCTTCATGCTGCAGTGCGAGCTGTGCAAGGACTGGTTCCACAGCGGCTGCGTGCCCCTGCCCAAGAGCAGCTCCCAGAAGAAGGGCTCCAGCTGGCAGGCCAAGGAGGTGAAGTTCCTGTGCCCCCTGTGCCAGCGGTCGCGCCGGCCGCGCCTGGAGACCATCCTGTCGCTGCTGGTGTCGCTGCAGAAGCTGCCGGTGCGGCTGCCCGAGGGCGAGGCCCTGCAGTGCCTGACGGAGCGCGCCATGGGCTGGCAGGACCGCGCGCGCCAGGCCCTGGCCACCGACGAGCTCTCCTCCGCCCTGGCCAAGCTCTCCGTGCTCAGCCAGCGCATGGTGGAGCAGGCGGCGCGGGAGAAGACTGAGAAGATCATCAGTGCTGAGCTGCAGAAGGCAGCAGCTAACCCTGACCTGCAGGTGGGGATGGCAGTCACTTGCTTTGCCCTGTGCTTGCCCTGATGTAGTATGTCAAAATGCCGTGTTTTTCTTGGAGAAGTCTGAGGGAGAGGGGAAGGCAGTGAAAAGCTGAGCACTACACATGGTGAAACTCGTTACTTAGCTCAGGGCTCTGCAGGTTTTGGCTGGGTTCTCTTGGGTACATTGCTGCTCCAGGAACAGGTTGGTTGCTCTGTACTCACTGTCAATAGCAACTGCTGAAGGTGCGTGTAAGAAACGTCAGGTCAGCTGTAACAGCTGGGTACAGGCCTCAAGATGTATAAAACAGTTGCTGCTTTGGTGTCCAAATCCCATTTTCCTCTTGACAGAATCCAAGGTCTCAGTATTTAAAATATGTCATGGATTGTCATTCCCAGGCATTTGGTGTCTTGTTAGTAAATTTCAGTGAGGACTGTAGTCAAACACTGATAATTCCATAGCTGATCTCTTCACCTTGAGAGTGAGGTCAGGTCATGCTGTGGTGAAGAAGCTATAATTTATAGCACTGAAAAGCAGTATCTAGACCTTTCTAGTCACTGTTTTTTAATACCAGGTAACCAGAATCTAATGAAACCTTTTACTTGGATATTTCCCTATCTTTTTTCACGCCTTGCTGTAACTGGTCTCTTTTGTGATGTCCAGGCAGGTATCCTCAGGCCAAAAAAGCCACCATTTTCTTTGTTACTAAGTCTTGAGGTTTTTACAGATTTTTCCTGGAAACTTCATTGTTTCCTTTCCATATTCCATTTTTCTTTTTTTTAGGGACACTTGACAAGTTTTCAGCAGTCAGCCTTTAACAGAGTGATAGGGAGTGTGTCCTCATCCCCACGGCAGACTATGGATTATGATGATGAAGAGACAGACTCTGATGAAGACATCAGGGAGACATATGGCTATGACATAAAGGTAAGTTATCCAGAGTGGTTTGTTTGCATGGAATTAATACAGACCCCCTGCCTTCTATTGGTCATTTTTTTCCGGAATATTTATTATATCTTAAGCTGTCTGTGTGTATTCTGCCCTAGCACCAAGAAGAGACACTTCTTGATTTTTACCTGAATGTCCCCATTCTCTGAACTAATGTGAAGTTTTGTAATGTTTTTGTGCAAAATTTCCAAAGTGTTTGAATTTCAAAAGATGCTTCAGTGCTGAGGAAAAAGATACACTTACCAAGGGATTTGTATTTATAACACCCTGGAGGATGAACATTGTCTTTATGTTCAGAGGTACCAGGAGTCATAAATACAAGTATCATAAATACAAGTGTCTATATGGAGAGCTCTTGGAAAGTTTTTGCCACAGCAAAGGATTAGCCTTCAAAAACAACATGCTGTGTAAGAGGTTTCCTGATGCCAGAGCTGTGCTCGTGTTTTCATACCTTTCTCTTCATTCAGCCCTTGTATAAAGGAGGTGCATGTGTTCCATTTTGGAGTGTGGAATTTCATGAGACAGGATGTCTGGATGGTGTTGTAAAATTAGTGTCAGGATTCAGTACAGAAATTGTAACTGTGGTTAAATTTTGGAAGTATTTTATCTAGAGAAGAACTGCCATGAGAAAAGGCAGTTGTGGAGAAAACCAGGTGTTTTCAAGGTATTGAAAAGTCCTTTTTAAATATGTACAGAGGCAATGCCAGAGTTTCTTCTTGAGCAGTGTTTTCTTTTTAGTGATAGTGTCATCTCTGCCTTAAAAGATGCTATACCTTAAGAGACATGTAAATTCTTCTAAGGCAGATATTCTGATTTATAGAGGGGCAGCACATTGTCCAGGTATGATTTGCTGTAATCTCCTGTTTTTAAGTGTTTTGTTTCCCAGCAGCCTGATGCAAATACACAGATTTGTCTTACAGTCCCCTGTGAAATGCCAACAAGAATACATTGCTGTTGGGTGCTAGAGCTTTTAATTAATTTAGTTTCGTATATCAAAGTAGTTCCCAAAACTGTTCTTTGCATCAGGAGTCATTTCTGAAGAATGTGGCATTTTCTGGGACTGCAATAGAACATATGCCAAGAAAGATGGCATATGCTTGCCAGGATCTCAGGGTTTTGCAGGAGCATAATCTAATTTGTTTAATGGTTCTATTGACATCATTTAAAAATCTTACTTAACCCTTTTGATTTGGATGTTCATCATATGTAATTGTAGACACTTAGAAGTAAAAATCTGTTTAAGCAAAGCTGATAGAGACCAGAAATGTGTTCTCTTAGATCAACTAATATGATTGAATAGAAGACAAATTTTCAGGCAACCAATCAAATTCTTCAGTTATAGACTAGGAGAAGCAAAATTTAAAAAACCCCAAACCCAAAGTTGCTCAGAATTTAATCATTTTTATACTGTTGTCTTTTAGGGGTTGGTTTTTTTCACTTTTTGATACATAGACATGTTCCAGTGTGTTTAAAAAAAGATACAGATCATTATGCATCCTGTATGAATTTGTTCTTGCTGTAAACCCTGTAGAATTAACCCTCAATTCCTAAGGGTCCATAGACTGTATTTTGAAAACCACAGTCTCTGGCTTCTCAAGAGCACAGTTGTTACAGAAGTAGATATGAAAATATGATCTCTTTGATTATATTATATGTCTCTTAGTTAAAATATGGTTCTTGCCATTAAATCTTCATTAGGAATGCAGTAGCTAGATTTTTTTTTGTAAGATTTGTTCCAGGCAGACACATTCACTGGTCAAAGCACTTATAATTTGTTTTCATTTTTTGTCTTCTATTTTTTCTCATTTCATTGCACCAGTATTGCCTATGGTCACTAATGATGATTTTTTAAAAACCAATTTATATGTTAGCCCTGAACTTCCTTTAATGTAGTACAATAAGATACCCATAACAAGATATTGTTAAGATATAAACTCTTTACAGTGTAGGGGGAAATACCTTCCTCCTTCTGAGTATATTTATTCTACCTTTTCATCTGGGCAATTTAAATTTGAATTTCCCACTTGTAGTTCTGTACAGAAATCATTAGTTTGTATATCACTTTCTTTTAAACATTTAACTGAAGGCCACAGAGAGAGAGATTACCATTCCTAAACTGCCTTTTTATGTCATGAAATGAACTTGCCCAGTGCCTTGTTCAAGTGTCTTATTCAACACATTGAGCTGAGCACAAGCCAGTGCCATCATTACTCTGTTCATGGAAATACTCACAACAGCCCTCTTCTTCCAGTGTTTGGTCCTAACTTAAAGTGATTTAACACTGCCATAAAAATACTGATCCCAGGGCAGTGTTGATTGCCATTATATTGATATTTGTTGCTGTGCTGGAATGCCCTTTTTTTCCCATACCTCTAAAATCTTAAATAATTTCTTTCTGTAGTCACTGTAAGTTACTCAGGATACCCCCACTTTACTGAAGATACAAGTCTTTATGGGCTTGCAGTTGGACTTTTCAAGCAAAATAATAAATTATGTAGGCTAAGAGAAAGCCTCATTTCATCATGTTGAAGACATTCATTCTGAAGACCATACTTGAGGGACTGCTGAGTGGGGAAACTTGCTAAGTGTTTTCCATGCACTGTCTGTAAATACACTGTCCTGTCTGCATAGTTCCTGTATTCATGCACCATTTAAGTAGGGATATAATTTTTACCTTTGGTATTTCTGATGGGAATGCTTCAGAGAAGGGCTTTAGGAGCAACAGCCTGCTCAGTCTTCGCAGAATTTACTTTGAAGTAGGTGTTTTCTGGATTCAGATATTGCATGTTTTCTGTGGGTCTTTTTCAGGACAATGCCAGTGTAAAATCTTCCAGCAGCTTGGAGCCCAATTTGTTTTGTGATGAGGAAATCCCCATTAAATCAGAGGAGGTGGTGACACACATGTGGACTGCTCCCTCCTTCTGTGCTGAACATGCCTATTCCTCTGCTTCTAAAAGCTGCTCTCAAGGTATTTGCCCTTGTATACATTGAGATCAAATTAGTAGATAGCCAGGATGAGAGTCAGTGAGGAGTGGAACTGCTCTGTTATCCTTACTAGTTATCCAGGCTATGTTGTCTGGAGGAACTTGCAGCAGAGTTACATTGCAGTTAGCTTCCTGATATTTGATATATAAACCTAGCCAATGTGTTTTGGTTGTTACTGTTTCCCACCTTAAAACGTTGTAAAAAAAAAAAGTAATTTATTTTGGTTTTGATCTCTTCCTTTTTTCTTTATCTGGCTTTGCCTGTGGAGGTTTAGATTGGATATTAGGGAAGATTTCTTCCCTAGAAAGGGTGGTGAGGCATTGGAGCAGGCTGCCTGGGGAGGTGGTGGGATCACTGTCCCTGAAGTGTTCAGAAGACAGGTGGGTGTGGCATTTGGGGACATGGTTTAGTGGTGGGCTTGGCACAGACTGGATAATCCCAGAGGTCTTTTCCAGCCTTAAGGCTTGTGTGTCTTGGCTCCTGTGTGACAGGTTCCAGCACTCCCAGGAAGCAGCCCCGCAAGAGCCCGCTGGTGCCTCGCAGTTTGGAGCCCCCCGTGCTGGAGCTGTCACCTGGAGCTAAGGCTCAGCTGGAAGATCTGATGATGGTGGGAGATCTGCTGGAGGTGTCTCTGGATGAAACTCAGCACATCTGGAGGATTTTACAGGCCACTCATCCACCCTCTGAGGACAGGTTTCTTCATGTCATGGAGGTAGGGAACCTGAAGAAATATTCTGGTGTGGAACAAAAACCCCACCACATTCTGTTGATGGATTTGTATAAAGATGATATTGAATAGTTGAGTGCTCGGTTGCTTGTCATGTTTGGATTTCACCTGGAGAGATAGTAGATTACAGAAAATAACAGAATAAGTGATCCAGAAATTCAGCTCTTGATCTCTCATGCCGTAGCAATGTTGTCCACAGTTAACCATATTTAGAACAGTTTTCTCATGTAGGTCCATGTGCAAACCTTAGTTTAGAAGATAACAGACAGGTTAAGGGAAGAAACACTCTTCTTGATTGTGCCTGAAAACAACTAATCTGCAAAACAGTTCAAGAAGCATTTAGGAAGATGAAAAGTTACACTTAGCTCATATAACATGATACTTCTATGTTACTGAACTTTGTTACTGGGGAAAACATGTTTTGATAATGCAGACAATAAGGTTCCTCTTCTTCCTCAGAATAACATAGACATAGCAATTTTTTTATTGATACACTGTGAAGGTGTCCTGATTGCTTTACCCAGTTGCCAGTGGGTCAGGCAGGTTTATCTGCTGATTCTGAGGTCTAGTGAAAGAAAATCACTTAGCTACATTGATGCAGAGGGCAAGGGACGTGTGCTGGAAGGGAAGGTCAGCTGCTGGCTTGAAGAGCTTCAGTGGAACCCATTTTTGTCATCTGTTGGCTGCACTTAGGGGTCAGTTTGACCATGTGTAGCTATGGATTTTATGATGGCTTGTTGGGTTACTGAGCTGCACAGGAAGAATATAAGCTGATGGTTCTTTCTTGGCTTTTTGGTGATGTACAGTAGTAAGTACAAGATGAAGGTTGCATGCTCTGGTGATGTTAGGTGAACATATTAATGAGTGTCTCATTTTCTGCGTGCCATCCATACACGGTGGGTGAGTTAAAGTGTTGCCAAGCTGCATCAGGTAGAAGTGTGGAGTATAAAACTGCTCCTGCCTCCCACAGGGAGGCTGCTTTTACCACCTTTCACCTCCAGTACTGCCTAAGCTTAGTGTTCTTTTAATGTAATGGGTTTGGCAGGGAGTTGATTGAAGAGCAGTTTGCATGCCAGCAAATAACAAATTAAAAATAATATGCTAGACTGTTATATTAATAGATAAGCAAAGCTTTTTTCCAGGGGAGTGGGGTGAGGAGCATAGAGTGTGTGTACATTACAACATTTTCTGGTTAACCTTTATGAATACTTGTTAGACCAGAACTGCTCATTTTGAATTGAATATATTCTATGTCTGTTTACATACAAAATAAATAGACTTCTGTGATATTATCTTGAGAGGATTTGGTTTTGGGTGGAGGAGCTATATTAAGTAATGTACAGCAAACAGACTCTTTGCTGGCTTATAGTATGTTCTTAAGCTATTAATAATTAAGGTTGAAGTGTGTAGCTGCATTGACTGAAATCAAGTCAGTCCTATTTGTACAAAGGACAACACAAGTGAATCTTTCAGGTGTGAATGGGACTTGTCACTGTGAGTTCTACCTGCAGGGACAGAGCTGGCTAGTTTTAAGCCCCCCTTGTGATCAGAATCTGTTATTTACAAGCTCTTGATGATGCCAGGATATTTTCACTGTCTGCCAGTTTGGAAGCCATTCAAATAACGGATGTTGCTTTCTCTTCTTGCTTGAATTGATGATACATTTTAAGAATTCACCAATTACTCTTCCTTAATCTCCAAAACAGCAGTTGCTTTCTCTCAAAAATAATTACAGGCAAGACTGACCTCGGATGAAAAATAAGCAAGAGCATCTAACAAATGATTAATCTTCTCAACTTCTATTAAAAAACAATGTGAGAAGGGAGTTGTAATTATTGCTTATTTTGCCTTCTTACCCTTCCCGATAATTTACTTTTTCCACTGGGTATTTTTGGCTGATTCTACTTTGACACAGTTGATAACACTTAGGAAGTTTTTATAGTATGGTGAAAATGAAGTTTAAGTGGGTTTTTTTTGTTTTGAATTTGTAACTGTGTTGTTGATTAGGTTTCTTCATGCCATATCAGGGTGAAGGTAGAGGTAAGTACGTTTCTCAGACCTCAGGTTTGCAGGAAATTTGTGTTTGAGTAAATTGTGTATCTTTTTCTGTGAAGGATGACAGCATGGATGAAAAACCACTGAAAATGAGAGGGAGGGACTCCTCTGAGAGGAAGCGGAAACGAAAACTGGAGAGAGCAGAGCAGTTCTTTGGAGATATGAAGCAAAAATCTAAAGAGCTGAAAAAACTGGAAAAACCCAAGAAGAAGAAGCTAAAACTCACCATGGATAAGACAAAGGAGCTGAACAGGCTGGCAAAGAAACTGGCCAAGGAAGAGGAGCGGAAGAAGAAGCGGGAGAAGGCAGTTGTGGCAAAGGTAGAACTGGCAAAGGACAGCACAGAGAAGAAAAGAGAGAAGAAGGTTCTGGATATTCCTTCCAAGTATGACTGGTCAGGAGCAGAAGAGTCGGATGATGAGAATGCTGTGTGTGCTGCTCAGAACTGCCAAAGGCCCTGCAAGGATAAAGTGAGTTTCTTCCCCTTAGTTCTGTCACAAGTAATTCAGTGCTCAGTCAGAGCCCCTGTGCCAGGTAATGTTTAAGTTGAGCAGCGTGAGAAACCAAACTGGTGTGTGGTAAGAAATGAGAGAGGATTGAGCAGTACTTGGGTAGGTGCATGGATTTAGCAGATTAAACTTAGAACTTCCTTATTCTCTTAGGTACTTCAAAACAGGAGATAGGAAATTAGAATCTGGGAAAAGGTGATCTGTTTTGGTTGGGAAGTTTAACTTCTTCAGGTTGTGTAATTTTTTGTTGACTATGTGCAACATGCACTGGCTGATTCAAAAGACTAATTCTTTGACTCAGAAATGTTCCTGTCTTTACTGTGTTTCTGAGCAGGAGTGGGATGTGTGATGTTCCTGAATGAAGTCGATTTTCTGTATCTCTTGTATACACTCTGTTAACAGTGATGCTGCAGGCTGAATGATCTGCAGACTTCAATGGTTCGTTTTGCTTGTTGGGGATAAATAATCTATTATTTTAGACCTGATGGGATTATTACAAAAGAAACTTGATCTACCTCTCTCTGTGGCACTACCTGTCATGATTGTCAGCTTTTAACACAGACTGATGATCAAAAACTTTTTCAAAGTGTTTTTTTCTGTACATTTCTGTACTTTTGTACTTTGAACAGGTGAATGCCATACTTGTCAAAAAATGGCAGATACAGGAATGTAATGACTGAAGCTGCAGCTGTAGCTGTTGATGTCCATTACTAATCACTTTGGAAAATTTGTTCAGTAATTGGCTACAAACTGAAGTAAAATCTGTATGATGATAATGTTTCTTCATTTTATATAGGTTGCCACTACTGTTGTTTTTCTGATACAGTTTTACATTCCCCTGTAAGTGGAAAGCAGAACTACAGCAGTAACAATTTTGTAGCTGTACCAGTGGATGCCATTAAAATGGAGAATCTGTGTTCCTTACCCTGCAAATCTGAGTTTCTGCCCCCAACTCCAAGTAACGTGTACTTTTATTCAAGGAATTACAGAAATCAAACCGTTCATTTTTTTTCCCTTCCTATATTCTAACTCATTTTTTGTCTTTTTCAAATTATTCTACAGCAAGCTGAGCTCAAAGTTTGTATTGTAGCTTAAATGTTCTGACACTTAGACTTAGAAAAGCCCTGTTCAATAATGCAGTCTAGGAGGGTGTGTTTGGAGACTCTCACCTATGCTGAAGTAACCATCCCTGAGCATTTTAAATGTGCTTTAACACACCTCCTTTCATCTGGGGAGAGCTGAGTCATCTTCCTCAGGAGGAGTAGAGTGTTTTTGTATTGTTGCAGTGTAAGGAGGATGCAACGGAGGCAAGGTTTTTACTAAACTGAGGTAGCTTGTTTAGACAAGCTCTATAGGGGCATTAATTTTTGCCCCAGAGCTTTTACATTCTTTGTAGCTCAGGTAGGTTTAACAGAAGATGTTTTCTTGTCAGGAGCTGTGTCTGTGTGTCCTTGCCTGTAACAGGCTGTGTTCTGTGCTGTGTTGCAGGTGGACTGGGTGCAGTGTGACGGGGGCTGCGATGAGTGGTTCCATCAGGTGTGTGTGGGGGTGTCCCCAGAGATGGCTGAGAACGAGGATTACATCTGCACAAACTGTGCCAAGAAGGCCCTGCAGGGGCCCAGCAGCCCTGCCCACGCCCCCCCTCCTCCCTTCCTGCTCAGCTACAAACTGCCAGTGGAAGAGCTCAAGGAGACCAGTTAGCAACGACTCGGTGCCCAGGACTTGTTGGGACATGGACCGTGGAGCCCTTGGGAAGGAGAGGGTTTGAAGCTGATGTAGCCCTGAGCTTCTCTTGCAAGGATGTACAGATGTGCTGGGGGTTGGCCCATCCCTGCTGGCCCCCTCCCCTGGGCCAGGAGAGTGTCAGGGCACAGGGACACGGCTCATCTATGCACACACCACCCGGGGGGAGCTCACACAGTGCTCCTGACTCCAGTCTGTCCATCTTGGAGTGTGGCTGCTGCTCTCTAGGACTGAGCAGACTCGAGGCTGTTAGATTAGACCCTTCAGGGTGTTAGAAGTACATGTTGGCAGTGGAGCTGGCCTGGAACTGGTGGGCACAGGCTGGAGCTCTTAGACCTACCAGCTTTCTCTAAGGAGGTGACTTTGGAAGTTACCTTTTGCCTCTCCATGCCAACCCAGTGTGTAGAGCAATGTCTTGGGAGAATGAAATTGCCTCCGTATCCAGGCAGCTAACACTACACTGTAAGGGTGGGAGCAAGTGGATGAATTTCTTTTAATTTCTCTTTTGTAGCTAAAGGGCAGAGAAGCTCATAATCTCAGAAATCAGCAAAGGTTCTGTTTACCAAAAAAGAAACCCAACTCTACTCCACTAGGCAAAATTTTTTCCTCAGTGGGAAACAACGGATCTTCCTGTCCTGAGGAGGGCCAGAAAGCATTGATAATGCTTAGCTAGACCAGAACTTGGGAAGAGCAGAGTGCTTCCCTTTCCACAGGGATGCTCTCTCCTGTTCTAGGCTTTGCTTAGAGTTCTGCACTCCTGCACATTAAAGTGGTGTGGCGCAGGATGGAGCTGGCAAGGAGGTACAGCACCCAGGGCACAGCTTCTGAGAGCTGTACCCAGGGATGGGAAGGAAAGAAGACAGCCCACTTACCTCAGAGGTTACACTGACATGTGCTTCTGTGAAAAGTTTCACTCACAACTCTTTCCAGTATCACCAGGCTACGGGCATGGCCTCCTGTGATACCAGCAAACAGTCTGCAGATACTGTTCACAGTGCAAACCCCTCCCTGCTGGCTTTGCTGCATGTGTACCAGTGTACAATCAGCAACAGTTCCTGTTTGAAGTTGCCCCTGGCTTTGCCAGGGGACCAGAGGGCTTGGGGTCATCCTGGGTGACAGTTGTTTTAGTAAATCCATTTTTAAAGAAGGACTTGTTTTTACTTTTTTCTAAATGTCTCAGACTACTGACTTGTTCTATAAATAGATTATTTTTCTTTGATTTTTTTATACTTACCACTGTTAACCAGCAGCACAGACAGAGGTTCACAAAGCAAAAACCTGCCCGTGGGCTTGGGTTTTTTTACTCCATTCCTTCCTTGTAGTACAAGGAATTAGCAGTTACCTTCCCCATTCTAGCCTGACCAGCTGCCTGTGTTTAAATAGGTAAATACATTTCATGTGCTACCTTTGTGTTTGGGTTTGTTCCTATTAGTGGGGCATCTGGGCCTTAATGACTCCAGTGGATGCTGGCCTTGTGTATGTGAATGTCTGAAGTCAGCCCCTGGGCTGTCTTGTCCCCTCTCCACTCGCTCCCTATTGTGTTTCCATTCTTCTGCAGTTCTAGGAGTGTTGTAAGTAGTGTCCAGTCTTACTAGGAGCTGGATTGGGATTTAAAGAAATATTGACAAAAACAAAAGTGTGCTGTCTTGACTGTTCTGTGTCCCTTCTCTTGTTCCCTAATATTTGGAAATTTATTTATCTGGCAGAATTATCCATCCAAAAAAAAAACAACTCAGCTCAGGTAGACAGAACTTTATTGTTTTCTTCTATGTGTGCCTGCTACCTGGGAAGAGGAAAATGTGCAAAAGAAAAAGAAATGAAATGGAGGGCAGACGATCCAGAGTCTTGGGAGCTTTGAGTGCAAATTGGACACAGACTTCTAATTCCTGCTCCTCAAAGACTTAATGTGGTGTTAAAAGCAAAAGCAAGCTGTGGTTAAGCATGTGGCTGAACGGGCACCCTAGCAAATTTAAGAGTATTATTTGTTTACTTATTTATAAAGGAGTCTATGCTTTAGGTAGACATACCCTCTTTTTGCCTCCAGTTACTTTTTTTTTTTCCTTCTCAATGTACACTTAGTTTTGGTAAACTGATTTAAACAGTTGTTACTTTTCCTTCAAGCTTTAACTGATGGTACTACATAAATGTTTCCCTATATGGAGTGGATAAACTATCTGTCACAGATGTTTAATCGTTCCAGAAGTAGACTAGTACAAGATTTCTTAAAGAATCCCAGTGTTCTGTATTCTTTCCTGACTCCTAGAATTTGTGACACAACAGGGAAAATGTGGTTAGCATGTGCTGTTAGCCACGAGCATATCCTGGTAACCATTCCTGCATTCTCTGTCACCATGAAGTCGTTGTATGTAATTTCCATCAACTGGAAAAGAGACCTCTGAGTAAACCTGCACTGCATGTTCCTGTTTCTCTGCGTGGAGGGTGTGCTGGAGAGTGTTGGCATTACACTGGTTACAGCAAGATGGACACAAAGAGCTCTGCAGCACAGCCATGCTCACTCTGCTGGTAACAAGCACAGAAAAGAGCAAACAGCAGAAAGAAATGTGCAAGTCGTATGCAAAAGTCACGTTTTTAGTAGCTGTTTTTCATGTAGCCACATGGAGAGCCTCTGTTCCACTGTTGGAAGGAGGTTGCCACATTTTTTTCTGGTCACAGATGTCTGCTTTTGGATAAGGTGTTCATAAACTGAAGACCATTATTAGCTTTACATCTTATTGTTTTAAGCTTGTTTTTTAAGAGCGTAATTCCTATCAAAGGATTGCTGATAGTATGAACTTATGAATAAATGTTAACTTTTGGAAAAACCTGTAGTTAGTGGCTGAAAAACCCAAAGCTACAGCTGTGGTATTGTCTCCAGACCCTAGGAGTTTGAATTTTTATAAAAGTATACGCAGAGAAGCCAGCCAAAGCCAAGGTAAAAATGTTCTTACAGGTCTGCTGCAGCTGTGGGAAAACTCTCTCATGCTTTGGGGACAAAATCTCAGTACACAAAAAATATTAGCTCGTGTATCTGGAAAGGTACATGTCTTAATGCTGTAGTCTACAAAAGCTACTTGCCACTGCTAGTGTTATTTCTTTTCATGTGTCTGACACAAAAGGTCAAAGAAATTACCTGAGCTGTTGTGAGGAGCTGAGAATGACCAGGGCTTGAGTTGTATAGCTTGTACAAACTATGTGTTTTCAGGTTTTTCTTGTAAAAAACAGGGCCTGAAAGTTGGCAGCTTTGTTTGCAGAGAGAGAAGTGTCACTGCTGACCTTCAGTACCATTGCCTTTAGGATTTATGCTTTTGACAGATCTGTAGCTGAATGCTTGTGCAGCCTGGATCATTGGTAATGAAGACTTAAGAGGTAATGTTGATATTATGGGAGTTATCTGAAGGGCTTGGAACACAGTCACACTGCATAAGGTAACAGGCAGTTGTCTGTTGTGTCAGCCACACTGTGAAACGTGCATTGATCTTTTCAGTTCTTAGTATCATAGAGTAATTTAGGTTGGGGGCTCATCTGGGTCAACCTCGTGACCAGAGCAGTGCTGACTTTAAAAGTAGGTGAAATTTTTCAGGGCTGTGTCCAATAAAATTTTGAGTATTTCCAGGGATGAGCATTCAGTGACTTCTCTCATTTCCCATTTGGTTTTGTAGCATATTCAGTGCAAAATTCAGTTGCTGTAATGTGTCTGTTGCCAGAGTCTGGCTCCATTTCTCTAATTTTCTGATTTTCTCTAATCATCCATTAGGTAGTTGGAGACTGCAGGTCCTGCAGCCTTGGTTTCCAAACTGAACAAACCCAGCTCAGCCTCCCTTGAGCCATGGCGTGAGCTGCAGCCTCCTGACAGTGGTAGGTCCATGTTGCAGGTTAGTCAATGCACTGAGGAGCCCAGTAGCACTGGGTATGTTACTCTAGATACACCTTAGAAGTGTTGGATACATGGGGGGAGATAACTTCCTTTAACCCGCTGCTGATACTTTTGCTGTGCAGCCTCCTACAGGGCTGGCCCGTATAGCTGCAAGTCCTGGTGACTCCTTTACATTCTTAGCCCCAGATCATCTGGTTTATAATTTCTCAGATGCAGAACTTAAATTTTCCATCAGCACACTGCGTCAACCAGGAAAGATCCAACTGAATGGGGATTCCCTCCTCCCATGCTTTGGGCTCTGCTGCTCCTGTTCTCTGCCAGCCTTGTTTGATGTCATCTGAGTGTGCTCTGTGACACTGCCCAGGTGGGTGAGACAAAACACCTGAGGTACTGCACTTGCAGCTGTCCATCCCCAAGATTTCAAGCTGGTGACTGCTGAAGCCTGAGCATAGAAGTCCACCCCATTTTTCACTGCCATTGTAGGTTATCCATCCACTCCCTAAGTGTGTTTTTGCTGTAAGTCAGGTTAAACACCCACTGCTCTCCCCTTGTCAATAGAGTTCATTACAGAAGGCAGCCAGATTGGGCTAAGGTTTATAGTGGTGACTATTACCAGTCACTTTATCCCCCATGTGGGTGTGGATGTTGGTTTGAGGAGGATTGGTTCCATCATCTTTCTCCTCTTCCTTGAATGGGCCTGATGTACAGAGGGTTCATCACAGTCTATCAAGAAAATGGTCTGCCTGTTTTTCCTAGGGTTCAGATGTTTTCCTAGGGGTGGAAGAAGTTTCTTAATATCATTCCTGAAATAACTGTTAAAATTGCTGTAAGAAGTTGAGTGCTGTGGTCTGCTAAAAGCAAGACTTGAGGCTTACTCCAGTTAGATGCAAAGGAAAAGCAGGGAACTCCATCACATCCTCTCCAGCTGTGGTCACTAAGAATGTGTTTGGTCAGCCTGCCTGAACCAAACAGGAACTCTGCTTGGAGCACCAGGCAGCAGGAGATGCAATAAATCCAGCCCTTATCAGCATTCCAGGCACGCTGGCTTTGGGAGGGTGATAAATGTGTGCAGCAGCTGGAAACTGCACAGCAAGACATGAGAGCACTGAGCTTTGTGTCATGGGATGGCACAGCACAAGTGAGTGTTAAATTGTAGGTAAAGGAAATGAAAGTAGCAAGGATTTATTGAAAAATATTTGCAAGGAGCTGTGCTCGGGATGGCTTTGGAACAGAAGCTGTGCTGCAGTGAATAGTTTTAATCTGAGGTGGGGCTTTGTGTCTTAATTGGAGGCTTTTCAGAGGTCAGTTTTTGGCAGTGTGTGTATCACCCCCCACGCCCCCCAAGAAAGGCTTTGAAGCCAAGTGCCAGAGGAGCTGCTGTGGGTGTTTATATCTGAGGAGAGCAGCCACCCCTGCACACAGGCCCTGGGGTGATGGTTGGTGTCTGTGGCCAGCCTGGTGTCAGCTTTTAACAGGTGGGTGACAGGCCAGCAGAGCCAAGGGCTGTATCCTGCTGGGGTTGGTGCAGCCGGTGCTCAGCTCACCCCCAAGCACTGGGCACAGCTGCTGCTCCCCAGAGAAAGGTGTTTGCTGCTGCTGGCCTGGGGTAATAGCAGCAGAGCCCACACAAGTGCATGCTATGCATTTGAGAAACAGCTCAGGTTTTAGTAGGATGTGGCATGAGTACCACACTGTTTACTTCTGTCAGCTAATGATTTAACTTTTCACCTCATACAACTGGAAATTTAGTTAATCTAGACATTGTCAGTGTATTGATAGTGCTACATCCCATTGTTTCCTTTCCCAATAGTCTCTTAGGCAGGAGGTAGATGCTTTAGCTTTGTCTAGAAACGTTCCTGGGAGAGACACTGGCTGCTGAGAACACCTGGTGGAGAGGTGGAATCACTGATGCTGAGGGAGCAGCCCCAGAAGAGTGTGGTGCTGCTGCCAGAAGGGGAGGCTCCACCAGTGTAACCCATTACCAGGTTTGTGTCCTACTGGAAAGCTTTGAACACGGCCCAGGTTCTCACTTTCTGGGCCTTACCATCTGCCATGGCACTGGTTTGCTCTGCCTTCTGCTGCAAATGGTCTTGGAATGGTCAGACTCTGGGATTTAGAGCACACAAAGAGTACACAAAGCTGAACAAATAAATAATGGAAGAGTGCACAGCCACAGGAAAGGTGTTCATAACTTAAAGGATTGTTTTTTCTTGCTGAGAAATGTGATTCTAGGAAGCTGATGGGTCAGATACCTGTTTGGAGCAGACAGTGGGCATGACCTTTGTGTAACTCCTGTTTACAGAGTGTGCAGGGAGTGCTGCTGGACAAGCAACACCTGAGATTTCTGCAAAAAGGAGCTCACTTTGTCTTGCCCTAAGCAGCAGCTGTTCCATGTCCATGTTTCTCAGCTTTGGTGATCTCAGAGAAACATGATTGTTTCTTGTGTTTTTTTTGCTTTTGTCCCCCAGGGCCTTTCCATTACACCTTGGGCAGTCCCTGTTCTCAGGGAAGTGAGGCCAAAGGAAATCAGGACAAACCCCCTTTGCAGCCTTTTGTTTTGCTCTTCCCAAACTCCTTTTCCTTTGCAGCCCTCCTAGGGCTGCCTGGCTCCATCCTCAGAAGCTGTGTGACTGCAGACTGTCCATTGGCATCACTAGGAGCAGATCTGGGCAGCAGTAACACAGCTGTTTCCTGGTTTGCTTATGTGTGTCCAAGCGTTCTGTTATAGCACTAGGGTGTGTGCAGTTCAAACCTTGTAGGAGGAACCTTTCAAGGTAAATCAGAATATCAAAGACCAGTCTTCTTTTTCCTCTAGAGCCCAGTTGTGGTGAACACCAAAATCAAAAGTTCCACTGGCTCCATGTTTTCAATTATTTCCCCAATCTGAACACATCACCATGTCTTTTTTTTTTTTCTCTCTCCCTGATCACCATGAAAGCTTTATATTTGGGCTGTGACAGACTTAATGAAACCACATTCCCAGCACTTGTCAGATGATTGGCAGGCAGTGCCTGACCCTTTGCATTAGCTTGCAGGGATCAGGAATGAAGTGTCCTTGTCAAAAAGAGCAGTGATGCTCTGAGCCTCTCTGGCTGAAGGGGAGCAATTAATGTTCATGGTGGAAATACCTTGTGTTTGGGTGTATTTCTTCATGTGACCTCTTGATCTGGTCAGCCCCCTAAGCATCACTGTTTGAATTCATGGTGGCAAAAGGGTGACGTGGCTTGGAATTTGATAGTCAGAAATGGCAAAGAGTGAGGCTGATGGGCAGCAGCAGCCACCCTTTCATTCCCTCCAAGGGGCTCTCAGGCCACCTTCTCCTCTGAGAGTGTGTGAGTCAATCCAAGCAGACAAATCCATGTGCCACTGAACCCTGTGTGCCTGGGCACCCCTTCCCTGCTCCCCTGCCTCTCCTCCTCTTGGCTGGAAGGGTTATTAGCTTTCTGCAGCCATCACCTGCATCTATTTTGAACTGAACTTTTTCATCTCTGGCACTCATTAATAGAAAAATAAGATTGCCTTAAGTTATCAAAACTGACAAATTAATTCCTTTTTTTTTTTTTTTCCTTTGAGGAGAAATCAAAGAGACTTGGTGCCATATGTTGCAACTGACTACCAGAACAGGAATGACTTGTAGACAGGGGGTCAAGCCATGGTATGAAGGCTTGTGGTTCATGCTTCAGGCAGAATTCCACCCACCGGGGAAGCTGAGTGGAGGCTCCAGGTGTTGCTCATGTTATGTCTGAGTTCCACCAGGCACAGAGCCTGTGCAGTGGGTGAGTGCAGGGACCTCAGCAGGGCAGCCAGAGGCAGGTGGGAGAAGAAGCCTGGCAGCAGCACGGGTGTCTCTGCTTCCTCCTGCACTGCCTTGGCTACTGGTGACCAGAGCAGCAAACCAAGAGACAAACTGCTGCTGCTGAGCAGTGCCAGGAGCTGGTGACTCTCTCCTTGTGCTCAGACGAGGGCTGCCTGTGATGTTTTTAAGACAGAACATCTGGCAGTGCAAGGATTTTTTTTTTTTTTTGATCTGCTGTAATTCTGGTTTTTAGAAGCTGAAAAAACTGAACTTATGTTTTATTTATTTTTGACCATTTTTTGAACGCCCAAGTTTTCATTTTGTCAACTTTTGTACAGAAAGCTACTTTTTTGAGAAACTTCTGAACACCTCTCAGTCTGTCAACAGATTATTGGCTTCTTCCCTGAACGGAAACGTTGTGTTCTGAGTAGTTACCAGCCCAGTAGCTGTGAATTAAAGAGTCCCAGAATGGAAACATTGTGTTCTGAGTAGTTACCAGCCCAGTAGTCATGAATTAGGAAGTATCTTTTTGGTTTTTTCTTTACTTTTTAGAGAATTTAAATAAGTATCAGCAGTTGCTCTGAGATCACTGCCCAGATCTTGCTTGTTTAAAAGCAGATTATGTGTTTTCTGTCAGGTTTCACTTAAGTGAGTACCTGTCTAACCTCTGAGAAGTTTTTCCTTTTTCCTGCCAAAACATCCCCCTTGCAGGCAGACAGAGTGCAGGGACATGCAAATCTCTGCCCTGTCAATGGCTTTGATGTCATTCTGCAGGTAGGTGCTTTCAGACTTGTATCTTCACCTCAAAGGAGTAGGATGTCCAGAGCATAAGGAAAGACCATTGTGGTCCCAATATACAGCTCCCTTTCTGTCCCTGAGTTTACCCTGACCTAAGCAATCTGCTCATCCTGTGCTCTCCCTTCTGGGCCACTTCAGCACCACTGCTGGAATTATTATTTCCTTTGGTACGTGATTCTTGGTATGAAAGTGTCCTCCAGTTGTTTCCTTGGCTGCAACAACAAACTGGTGGGTTTTAATTGCTTGATGCAACTATCAACTTTCACATCAGGAGGCCCATGACTAGATTTTGGAAGAACAGTGACTTCTGCCCTTTCCCTAAAATGTGTTCAGGCTCTGTTCCCACTGTTACTCTGCAAGGGTTTGCTCAGGTTGCTGGTAAAGTGGGAATAGGAAAGAGGCCTGAGAACTGGTGGTACCTGATGGAGTTGAGGGAAAAGTAGAAGGAGATGCTAAAAAAAAATTGAAGTCTTCAGGCTCAGGAGTCTTTGTGTGTTACTCAGCTCCTGCTTATATTGTGTTTTATTATTTTATAAACACATATATAGGTATCTATACTTATGTGCTGATAAGGGCATAACCTTGCAGTGCTTTCATTTTGCCCATAAAGAAATGAGGATACTTTAGAATTCTGAGCTGAAAAGCCTCTTTTCCTTGCTCATGTGTGCAAAGGGCCAGTGTTTAATGGGGCAGGGTACTAAGGAGAAGTCAAAGCAGAGGTAAGGTGCAGATCTGCCTCCTGCACTCCTGCTGCCCCTGTGATTGTACATGCAGTGCTGTGTGTTCCTGCTTTAGTCTGGGGTTTGGTGCTCCCCACAGCTGAGTGCACACCCCAGGAGCACCTGCTGCTTTCCTCCTGGTCTGGGGGAAACTGCTGGCCCTGGGCATAGCACAGAGAGTGCTGACAGGAATCTGCAGCTCTGCTGCTGCTGGGAGTTCCTGTTGCAACCAAAGCAGGTCTAGGGGCACTGTTCTTTTGGTGTCAGCTGATTCCTCCTGTGCTCTGCCATGGTCATGGAGAGGGACAAACCAGCACACTGTCACCTACACACCAAGCACTGTGTGAGCACTGCCCGTGGCTCCTGCCTGCAGAGGAGTGGGGGAACAGCAGTGACATCCTCAGGAGCAGGTTTTCCAGCACTCTGAGCTGTTCCTGAGCTCTGGCTCGTGCAGAAATGTCACCTGTTTTTCTCCAGTGTGCAGAGCACAGTGTCCACACAGAGTATGTCACACACGAACCTGGGCACAGACGTGAGGCCTCTGCTGCTCTGCAGGCAGCCAGCAAGGACAGGGTTCTTCCAGCCTCAGGATTCTGCCTCTTCAAGCCATTTCTTGGAAGCAGTTATTCACTAGGGAGGCTGTCCCTGAATGAGGTTGTTTGAAAGGCTGCAGCAGATCTTCTGTCAGGCAGGGACTGCAGGCCCTGGTTTTGTGCTTCTGCTACTGTAGTTTCAAAGCGTATGAGCCTTTCTGGGACAGAGCTTAGTGACTCAAGCAGGAGTCAATCCTTTGTGCTTACTTTGGCTTCTTTCTCTGCTGAGCAGTCTCCAGGTCCTGTAATGTGTCAGGCTCTATTTATCCCCTTCCTGTGCATATTTTGACAATTTTGCTCACAACAGCCATGGTTGTTTTAAGCTGAACAACATTTTCAGGCTGATCAGGCCAGTAGCAGGGTGGTTATCAGATGGAGGAAATGCATCGTGTTTGCTCTGGCCTTTGGTTCCCAGATAATGTAACTGGCAAAGGGTGTTCTGGGAGCTGGGAGGTGGCTCACAGGATTGTGCCTCGACACACGTGGAGCCAGTTTGTCCTGAGTGACAAAGGAGCAGAGGGGGAGGTGGCACTGGGGGCACAGTTGCCCTCAGTGCTCAGCAAAGGCCAGATGTGGCTGATGGCTTTTCCTGTTGGGAATGCTAAGCAGCAGCAGTTGTGCCCAGGCCACTCTCCTGAAAAGACTTTGGTGGTTTGGGGCATAATTCATTTTAAAGTAAACGCTGCTTGCACAGCAGTGAGAGCTTGTCTCCCCATAAACATTTCTCTCTCCTCTTTTCCCTTCCTCATTCCTCTTTGGAGGTGCCTTTTGAAACCCTCCACTTTTTAAGTTTGAATTATCTCTCCAGGTGGCTGGAAGATGGCTTGATGCTTTGGAGAAGTCCAACACTTGTTGCCTGCTCAGCTGGACATAAATGTGAAGCAAGACCAGACCCGAGAGTGGGTTCTGTAGTTCCTCCCAGGGCATGAGGCATCAGCACTCCTGGGGTGGGCTGGGGCCAGCTCTTATGCACATCTGTTCCAGACAAAGTCAAAGGACCATATTATCTCCAGAGGCTTTTGTTCCACATTTGCTTTCTTTGGACTGTAAGCACTTCCCTGGTAGTACAGCCACAGCTGCTGGTGGAAGACTGGGATCAAGCTGAAGGTGGAAATCTTGGCAAATGTTCTAAGGTAAAGAGAAAGATAGGAGCAAAATGCAAGATGAATCAATGGCCTTTAGGATTTTCCAGCTCTTTTCCTGGCTGAGGCACTCTTGACAGTGGCCGCCTGGTCCAGAGCTCTTGCTCTTCTCTAGGGTGGGTGTTGGGGAGAAGTGTCTAAGCCAGCTGTGCCCCAGCTGTGGTACAGCTGCTCAGTGCTTGGCAGCCTGCCTGGATCTGCAGGACCTGCTCTGGAGCCCTGCTGCAGCCTGGGCTGTCCCAGGAGAGGGTGGGTGACAGCCAGGCTGCCTGGCATGGGGCTGGAGGAGTGGCTGCTCTGGCTGGTGCCTCATCAGCCCTGTGCTGGGAGGAGGTTACTGAGTAGGCAGCCTCTCCTTTCACCTCTCCTTTCACACCCCCTTCAGGGAGGCCACCCACACAGGAACTCCCTTGGGCCAGGCTGGGGGTTGGCATGGGAGAGATGCTCGTGGGACAGTGCCAGTGTCAGTGCTGCCACTTGCCAACACTTGTGGCACTGGAAGGTGCCCTGCAGCTGCCAGGGGGTTCGGCTTGCACCATTCCAGGTGGCACACACTGCTACAAAAGCCCTTCCCTGGTGTTCTCCTTAGCCATAGAAATGTGTGTGTGTGTATCTATCCAAATACTTTTAAATGCTGTTATTTTGGTGGATCTCTGGATGAAGCCATTTTCCTATTACCATAGCATGCATATTACCTAGGTTTGTTCCTTTTTAATATTTTTTAAAGATTCACATTTTTCCATTTCTCTTATTTGTTCTTGCAAACCTGTTTGGTAAACTTTGTTTCTGACTGTCCCTTTTCTTCCCCTTGCCTTAGATACAGTTACACTCAAAATCCTAGACATTGAGATTTCATCCTTTGCATTTTTCCCTTCAGATTTTTCATTGCTTCTTAATGGGTTGATTAAAATCCCACTCAATTTCTTTGCCTTCTACCATTTCAAAAATATGTACTGAAAGTATATCTTATTTTCTGTAGTCTTAACTGGTCCTTTGTGGTATTGTTGGTTCTTCTCTCTTTCTATTTTCTGTAGAAAGATTAAAAAAAAAATCAGTCTTTCAAGTAATATCTCCCAGAACCATATGGACTTTTTCTTAGTTCACTCCAGAATATGTGTAAAGTGGTGTTTTACTTTAAACATGCTTTGCTCAGGATTTTGCAGCTTGCTTTTGCACTTGTAGATTTAATATTTCCCCTCGCTGCTTATGTTTACACTGAACATTTGTTTTCATTTTCGGGTTATTGTTGTGTTCAGCACAGTCCTTATCTCACTGGGTGGAAGTCAAATAGTCTGTAATTGACTGCACATTCTCCTATCATAGTCTATTAGTTCCTGCCAATTAGCTTGTCTCTTGTTGATAAGATTACTGCTATCTGTACACTGCAGTAATTGTGCTTACCCAGGGATATTCATGCAGTGGGGCTGACCAATGCAATAGTTTGACAATCTATAGAAATACTTCCTTAATCAATCTCCTCTCTCCTTACACCAATCTGTTGCACAAGGCAAGATATCTGTCCTTACTGTTGTTTTTAATCCCTGCATTCTTACCCTATTTAAAGCTGCACTATTCACTGTGAGATGGTTTCTGCACAAAACGGGATGTTTTCTGTTTCTCCCCATATTGCATGATTTCTCTTCTGGAAGAGGAATTATGGGAAAACCATCTTCCCTGGTTTTCAAGAATCACTGATTTGGACCACCCTGTTTAATTGCTGTGGAAGAGGGTCAGCTCTGTGTGAGTTTGCCTGGTTCCTTTCCAAATGATACTCTGTGATAATGGCCACAGGTACTGTGTTTAATTAATTATGCACAATGGAAGGAAAAAGTATTTAAATTTATTTTAAATCTGAATTTTTCATCAAATGACATTAGTTGTTACACTAGGAGATGTAGTGAATAACATATTCATCTTTGTCTTCCTTTTTCCTGGATCTTTGTTGTCAACCTCTTTTCAACCAAGCATCTGTTCCTGAAATGAGGAGTTGTTGCATGTTTGATCACTCCTTGGCTAAATTAATTCCTTACCTCTGCCTGCCTCTCTTCCATTTCCCTGTTTCTCTGGTGCTGTGTGGATTTACCACAGATTCATGTGGTAACACCACAGTGTTTGCTGATTCTTTCCTGTTGTTCTCCTTCTACCTTCTCGCACTTCCTCTACACCTTTTGCAGCCACTTTACACACCTCATACAAGGACACTGACCCCAAAAGTGTTATTCTTTCCCCTGTTCTCTCTTACCTCAGATATTTATCAACAGATGTAATGAAAATATTTTAAAACCTTGTCTCATGTATAGCCTTGGACCATCACAGCTGTAGCTTATCCACCATAAATAATATCCTGTTCTGTTTGCCTCTTTTATGGCCTCTAAGCACAGAGCTAATGTCATCATTACCTGCTGTAATCCCAAGACCTCCTTCTGGAGCAAGAACAGCTCATTTTGCAGCCCAGTGCTGGCTGTGCATAACTGGGGCTGCTTGTCTCCTTGCTATAGAACTTTTCATCTACTGCTTGGTTATCTGTTGCCATTGCAGCTTCCAGAGTGGTGTGCTGGGATGGGGCAGTGCTGCTTCTGGGAAAGACCAGTGGCAAAGATCCCTGTGTGTGAGGGAAGAGAGTTTGCAACCTGCCAAATTTCTGAATAGGGCTGTTTTGGGCCCTTAATAAGAAGCAGCAGAGAGCGTTCAGCTGAGTTGATTCCAGCTTTGCTGCCTGCCACTGCTCCTGGCCACATCACAGTCCTGGAAATTGTGGGTCAGGCTGCGATGTGGGACCTTGCCCAGTGCCCGTGACCTCCCCGCTAAGGAGCAGCCATGGGAGGGAATTGACTGGAAATTCAGATTTTGTCTCTTACCTCTTCCCAGCAGGTCTCGGGGCTTCAGCTCCCTCAGGCAGCGCTGCGGAGGCACCTGTGAGCGGTGGTGTCCCTTCTGTCCCGGGACAGCCGGGCGGGGAGGCGATGGAGAGCGGGAGCCCAGCGGTGCCGGCAGGGACAGAGCCCGGCGGAGGCAGCGAGAGCCCTTCTCCCAGGCGGGGGGAACGAGCCCCTTTGCACTGGCCATGAAATCAGTCATGTGTAGGTTTTTGTCCAGCCCTGGGGGGTGGGGGAAGGAATGTGGGTTGGGCGAAGTCTAGGATTACACCACCGCTGAATTTTTTCTTTCCACACTTTAAATAGCCAGCACCTTTCGGTCCTGCCATCGCCTCTCCCGTCGCCCGCGCCCCGCGCCCCGACAGCGCCGTCCGCAAGGTAACACCTCTGCCCCCGTTCGCTTCTGCCCTGCTCCCCCTGTGCCCCCCACCCTGCCGGGGCTGCCCTGGGGGAGAGGTCACGGAGCATTTTCTGCCTGTTTAATAATTTTCTAGCGTGGAGGGGTCCTCCCAGCCCTTCCTTTCGGCTGCTGTCAAACGCTTGCCAGTGTTCCTTATTCCTCTTCATGTTCCCAAGTGTTTTATAGGGGGATCATGCAGGGGGAGGGGAGAGGTTGAAAGTGCTGATTTGCCCTTTTTTAGTTCTCCCCGGACAGAGGAGAGTGTCGTTTGCTGCCAGTGCCTTTTCCTGCTCTCCTGGCGAGGAAGTTGCAGGCAGGGATGAATGTCAGTGCAAGGCTGGGGCTGGGGGAGCACACTCTGCAGGGCACGGAGCGGGCTTGAGGGCTGGCACTGTGCGGGGGAAACTGCCCTCCTTGGCACGAGGGATCAGCAGTCCCAGCTTTGACACAGGGAATGGGTGAGATCCACAGTCCTCGCCCTTTCTGCTGTAGAACTTTGCAGCCAGCGGGGATTCCTGCTTGGAAGGAACAGGCTCAACCCTCCCTGATCCTTCCAAATGGTGTCCACTGTCTCTTGGAGGTACTCGGGGGAAGGTGGGACAGTGAAGTGGTGCCCACCTGCTCTCTGCTGATCTTCTCTTAGCACAGACGTGTTTAGAGATGGTGCCATAGGATCTGAGAGCAGTACTGTGGGGAGCTTTGCAGGAAATGGGCAGACCTTGAGAAAGGCAAGATCCCAGATGCCAATGACTTCTGCACACTTTTTCCTGCTGTTAGAAGGATAGCACCATTCTGAAAATCACCTTTTCATGCAGTCTTGAAGATTGTCAGCAACAGTTGCTGCCATTGAAAGGATAAACTTGTTTTCCTGTTGTTTCAGTTTGTTCTCTTCCTGTGTTTAGGACTTCTGTGTGCTTTGTGCATCCATTGCGTGGTCTGTAAAACCAGCCCTTGGTAGGCAGCAACAGAAGAGAAGAGAAACCCTTATAAAATACCTTGTCAAGTATTTGATCCTGCTGTCATCCCCCTCCAGCCTGAAGTTTGTTCCCCACACCTGACACAGTGGGAGCTCCAGCCTGAACTCCAGCCTGTTCTGTGTAACACTGGGATTAGAGGACGGGCTTTCAGAGACAGGAGTGGTTTGAGATGAGGCAATTTAAAATAATGAAACTAATAGTGGCTTTTAAGGACTGATTTTGGACTCAGTAGTGAAAATGCATGTGTATTCTGAGAAGCAGCAGGAATCGGTATGGGGAGAAAGAGAAGAACAGTTTGAGGTGTGTGTGTGTGTATGCATGTTCTTGCCTCTGTCTTGCCTCCCATGGTCCAAATTTCTGCCTCTTTGCATGGCTTGTGCTGACTGTAATGAGGGAAACTCTTTTTGAAGGTGGGATGGATTACAGAGTCCCCGGTGCTGTCAGCAATGGTGAAATGGTGCCCACACACCCTGGCATGGAAAAGGAGAAGGAGGAAGAAGAGGAGGAGGACCAGACCCTGGAGCGTGGTCAATGGAACAACAAGCTGGAGTATGTCCTGTCTGTGGCTGGGGAGATCATTGGCCTGGGAAATGTCTGGCGCTTCCCCTACCTCTGCTACAAAAATGGTGGAGGTAAGTGCAGCCAGGGCAGCACCACCCCTCCATCCCTGCCAGCTCCTCAGCTCTGCCCAAATCATCAGGCCAAAGACAAGATGCCAACCTGCTGAAATGGTACTGCCAGCTGGGCCCCAACCAGGGGCTTGTTTGGAACCAAATGGGACATGGATGACAGTGGCAATATCCCAGGGTTTCTGATGGCTGTAGCTGTGTTTCCCTGAGATGAATGGACCTCCCCTCCTGCTGGTGAAGTGGGTGGTTATATGCAGAGGGAAGGCTGGAAGAGCAGGGAGATAACTCAGCTTTCTGAGCCGTGTGTCTCACTTCAGGCATCCTGTGCAAATCGGATGGTGGGTCCTGGTGGGAGAGCAGGGAGTGCTGTGAGAGGCCACAGGGCCCCAGTGTCTTTGGAGGCTCTGTGAGTAGGAAAATTCCAGGGGAACTCCCAAGAGTTCTGAGCACAGGTCCTGCTCCTGTGTGTCCATGGGGGACTGTGCCCTGGGTGCTGGAGGCAGGGACAGGGCAGAGTGAAGGGTTTCTCCTGCCTCGGGTAGAAGTACAACACCACTCCTGCCCCACATGGTAGTCCTTTGGCATCTGCTGGAGCTGTAAGGTTGGGGAGGGGGGACCCCTGCCTCTGATCCCCACAGCAGGGCTGTGAGATGATGCAGAGCCAGGGAAGCAGGGTGTTCCTGCTGGCACTCCAGAGCTCCTCAGCGATGTGCTCAGCCATGCCCCTGAGGCCAGGCTGTACTGTGCCTTGGCAGCAGACATGGGCTTGCTGTGCAGGTGGAGGCTGGCTGGGGGCTTCCACTGTTTGTGGCTGCCTTTTAAAGGACAAAACTTTCAAAAATGAAGACACAAAGTTTTTCTCAACTTTGGCTCAGAGACGTGTAGAGAGAGGGAGCTGCTCTCCCTGTCTGATGATCAGCTGCTAATTGGACCCTCCAGAAGGGCAGGGAGAGGGGAAGCAGCCCTTGGCTGGGAGCTGGCAGGGAGTGAGCACTGAGGACCTGGGGCTGAAATCCCCTGCCTTGAGCCTGGGGTAGTCTCATGGGCCTCACTAAACTGCTTTCATCCCAGTGGCATAAAAGAGGATTAAACACTGTTTAGCTACTTTCACGCCGTGCTTTGTTCAGTGCCTGTTTCTTTTCACCAGGTGGTCAGACAGTCTCTTTCCCTGTTAAAGGAGACATTTTCCACATGTTCTTTTTCTGTGGGAAATGCTTCTTGTTGAGCTGTGTCTGGTCCCACTGCTGCAACTTTCCTTGGGTACTCTTCCATCAATGGGGGCAAGACCTGGAATCCTGTCCAGGCACCCCTTTCCCTGGGTGCCAGGGGGAGCTCAGGGAGTGCTCTGGGGAGAGGGGAGCTGCTGCATGAGCAGCAGAGGCAAGACACAAAGGGATTTCTCAGCCTTTTTTCCCTGGAGAAATGGGCATGAGGCAAAGTCCTGTGAAGCAGTAGAGGCTGTGAAGAATTTGAAGTCCCAGGCAGATTTTTCATCTCCTGCCCCCTTTCCATAAGGTTAGAACAAGGATGGGACACAAGACTTTTGTGTGGCAAGGAAAGTAGTTTGTGTAAGATTTCTCCTGGGGCAGAGCAGTGTGGTGAGGTGGTGCAGGACACAAGGCTCCCATGGAACCCAGCCCACTGCAGACAGCACTGTATCAAAACCCTTGGAATGCCTCAAGTTGAATTTTAGAAGTTGCCAGAGGTTTTGCCTGATACTCCTTTAGGAATGCTGGTCCAGGCAGTTGCTTCTCCCATTCTTCTATAAAGGTGCAGGGCCTTTATTTCATTTCCAGCCCCAGGTCAATCATAGCTAGCCTACAACCATTAACCCCTGTGCCAGCACTCCCATCAGTCTGAGGTAGTTCTGCCCTGCTGGATAACTCTCTCTCTGCCTTCTGACCTGTGTGCAGGCAGTGGTGATAACTGCTCTCAGCTCTTGCCTTGCTTGCCTAAATATGAGCCTCCTCAAGAAAATGGTATCTGCAAAATCTGAGTTATGCAAAGAGCCAGTCACTCTTCCTGTCTTTAGGGATATTTTCACATAACAAAGGAAGAGTGGTCCCTTACACATTTAATGCTCAGTGCATGGTACCAAAACCCTACATAGTAGTGAAAAACAACAAAGAAAAGCAAAAAAATTGTTCTTTTTGCTCTTGTTTGCTCTTGCTTTCCCCTGCAGTGGCAGGGTCAGGCCCTCCCTGGGCAGGCTGATTGGGAAATACCAGGGAAGCCTGTCTGGTGGTGTGGCTGCCAGCACTGCACCCCCTCCTCAGCTCCCCACACCTGCCAGTCCCGAGGCCCCTCTGCTGAAAATGAGGTGGGGAGGGCACTGGGGCTGCTTAGGGAGTCATTTCTCCATGTGTCCCCTGTTCTGCCAGTTGACAGGGGCCTTTTAAAGAACACAGACACCCATGGAAAGAATGGTCTTCTTTTACCATGACTACAAAGGCAACACAAAAATAAAATGATGCATTCAATAAAACTACATGTTGGGCTTTAGCAACAAGCAAAAGGAAGCAAGGTAATGCACCTAATCATTGCTGGATGAGAGAAAGGATAGGGATTGAGGAAGATCCATCACCAGTTGCCTGAATACCCCACCATCAGCCAGAGCCTGGGGAGCCCCATTCCACAGCCAGGACCTGGAGAGCCCTTCCTGGCGACTGGGGAGATCCCACACTGTGCATCCACCCATAGCTGAGGCTTCCAAACTCACCCCAAAAGTGGGTCCAGCTTTTATAGGCCCAAATCAGCAAGTCAAAGTGACTTGATGGTACTTTTAGCACAGAAACCCCTGGATCTGATGGCACATGGCTCTACCAGCCAGGGCCTGGCCTTGGCCAGAGCCCAGGCCTTGGCTGGGAGGGTTTTCCCCTAAAATACCCTACAAACAAGCAGTTGGGAAAAGTTTCTTAAAATTATACATTTCTGGCAGATAACTACACAGGGTTATACGTAGCTAGCATAAGTGTCTTTGTCATCTATTTTAGCTAAATAATACTGATGGATCTTAATCACACAGGGCCTGGGACTCATCCTCTAAGTCAGCTCTGGCAGAGCCCTATTGCTCAGGCCTCAGCACACCAGTCCCCCCACCTGGGATGTGAGGGGATTAGGGCAGATTGCAGAGACATGTCTCTGCAAATTTTTCTTTCTCTCCACCATAATTCTGTGCTACTTCACAGCCTACATGTCAGGACTCTCCTGAAACCTTCCTGAAACTCAAGATAACCAGAGGTTTGGGGACAGGCCAGACTGCAGGCTGAAAATAGCGGAAAACTGGGCTGGAAAGCTTGACTTGCTGCCTCAGAGACCTCTCCCAGAGTTTAGTTAAATACAAACTTTTATATGACAGCAATCTTTCTTGGAAACACGCTTGACTTTCATGGTGATATGATTTTGTGCAAGTGGGGAGTTGAAGGAAAGGTGTTGGCACATCCATTTCCCCTGCCATTTGCCTTCACCAATTTTTGTTTACTGGTAGAGGGACAGCATGCAGGCAGCTGTGCATTGTTCCCACAGGCCTGCCAGGGAACAGAGTCACTGAGATTAGAAAAGGCCTCTAAGATCATTGAGTCAAACCATTAAGCCAGCACCCCTCTCAGCTCCTGCTTGTCCACAGGGAGCTGGCAAGCTGTCTTCCCTGACTACTTTGCTCATGCTTTGGTTTGTTTGTTTGTTTTTGTTTTTTTCACAAGAAGTGGGGCTGTGGTTCTGTACCTGGCTGAGATGAGCACAGGGTGGGAATCCTAGCTGGTCCCCAAAGTGCCCCTTCCCTTTCCCAGCCCCTGCATGCTAGCTAAGCTTCTTAATGAAATCTCCTAGGTTTTGAGTTCTCTGGTGCACCAGGATTGTTATTTCCCATCCATCCCCACCGAGCTGAACCCAAAGCCAGTTAGCATCACACAGGCAGGAAAAGGCCTGTGCAGGGGAACCACAGTTAGTGCCTGGCTGGGTTGCCACCTCTGCCCCTGCATGCCCTCTGAGCCCACCACAGCCAAGATGCTGCTCTCTGCTTGAGTCTGCCTCTTTCCTGACCTGTGTCCCAGCCTTTCAGCAGGGCTTGAGCAGCTCCAGTGGCACATGACGTGTGAGTGGCACGTGATGTGCATGGACCATCTTGTGGGGCTGTCTCCTGTGCTCTGAGGGGTAAAGGCCATTACTGCAATTAACATTAGCCTGGGGTAATCAAAAGCCTGAAGCATTTAATCTCTCCCTGCCTGTTCCATGACAGGGCTGGAGCCAGGAGGGCAGCCCTGGCTGCTGCTCTGAGGTGCACTTTCCTGTACTACTTACTCTTCCTTTACATGTTTGCTGTTTTTTGCCAAGCAAATGATTGAGCAACCCGGACTGGGCAAAAGTGTCAGTCTCCATGTGCTCCTCAGAGCCTTGGTATTGGCATCCAGGGGTTTGTCAGCTTATTCAGCCACAATAATCAATGTGAAAGGAGCCACCAACCTGATTAGAAGTTGTAATGTCTTTACAGCAGAGTGTTCCTCTGTATTTCTATACAGCTATTCACAACTTTCTTCTCCATTCTTTGTACATACTGAATTATTCATGTAATCACAAGATGAAATGTGAGGAAAACTTTTTTTCCTGGCATCCTGTGATCTTCCAATCTCCCCAGCCACCATCCCTCCAAGGCTGCCTGGTGACTGGCTGGAGACAGCCTGTCCTCAGTCCTCTCATGGGGCTTATTCTTCTGTCTGCCACTTGAATCTGCCAGGTGCCTTCTTCATCCCCTACCTCATCTTCCTCTTCACCTGTGGGATCCCAGTGTTCTTCCTGGAGACGGCGCTGGGGCAGTACACGAGCCAGGGAGGGGTGACGGCCTGGAGGAAGATCTGTCCCCTCTTTGAAGGTGAGTGGAGGGGGCTGGGAGGGCAAGGCCAGGTGGGCAGATCCTGGCACCCCAGGGGGGTGAGCAGAGAGGTGTCTCCCCACAGCCTGGATCATTATACACCTCCACTCATCCCCTGCCCACCTGCCTGAGGGGGCCACTGGCTGCCCCCTTTCCAAAATCCTGCTGGAAAAATGGATCACCTTTTTCACCAAACAGTTCTCACTGTTACATTGCATCCCAGTTTCCTTCTTCATGGCCACAGCTTTGGCCAGGAGCTTTGTGCCCAACCAAGGTTGTTCTCTAAGAGGTAAATGGGGAAAATGCTGCTGGTGGTTATGAGGAACCTAAAGCATGCTGTTGGGTTTTTTTTAAGTTGATGCTGTGTCATCTCTGTGAGTTTGCAAGTTGGGCAAAACCTTACTGGTGAAGGTGTCAGCTCTCTTAATGGATTGTCAGTAGTCAGATCCTCTGTTTTTAGCACTGTTTCATCACAGTTATCCAGCCTCAAGCCAATTTCCCTGATTTCTCTGAAAGTCACAGTTGCCTCCTCCTCACATGCCAAAACCTTTACATGCTTCTCCAACGCCTCCCAGAGAAGGTGTGCAGTGTTAATAAAAGAGCTTCCCAAATAAAAGCGAAAAGGGAAGGTGAAAAATATTTAAAAATGAATTTTGTTAGAGGAGATGTGACTCAGCAGGTGCCACACCTTTGTATGTTTCTGCCCCTTTGGGTGGTGTTCTAACCATAACCTGCCCAGGCCCTGCCCAGCATCACTCCCATTGCCACCCTTTCAGCAGGGAGGGCTGTGGCAGGGGGGCAGGAGGAGGGGCCTGGGGCCCCTGACTGGATGCCCACTGATGTGGCATGGTGGCCTTTGGGAGGGGACAGTGGCCCTGGTGGCCACCCCACTGACATTGATCCAGCAGCACACCCAAAACGCAGAGCAGCAGGCACAGACACGGGGGGAGCAGCTCCCAAGGGGAGTCCTGTTCCTGTCCCTGGCCTGAGGGTCACCTGCCTTTGGGGCTCACTCTCTGCAGGAATTGGCTACGCCTCACAGGTCATCGTCATACTGCTCAACTTCTACTACATCATTGTCCTGGCCTGGGCCTTGTTTTATCTCTTCAGTTCCTTCACCATTGACCTCCCCTGGGGCAGCTGTGACCACGAGTGGAACACAGGTGAGTTTGGAGCCCTCTCCCTGTCCTCCAGCAGATCCCAGCTGAGGGAAACCTGCTGCTGCCCAGGGCCAAGCCCCAGGAGAGTGTCTTGCTCCTGTGTGGGTGAGACATAGGGTTTGGGGTGCTGGGTCACTGCAGTGCTGTTGGCACTTTTGTGGGAGGGGCTTGGTTGAATTTGGTCTTTGCTAGAGAGCACCAGTGCTGTGCAGTGGTAACCTCCCTGGTGGCTCCTGCTCTGGGCTCCAGCTAACATGGGTGCCCTCCTTCATGGCACCTTTCAGTCCTGTTCTGTGTGTTAGCCACAGCCCCAGTGCAGATCAGGACTGTACCCACTGGAAGGAAAAATTAAATGCCATTGTCTTAAGTATCCTAGATTTCTTGCCAGCCTTTCCATAGAGGGGATTTTTTTTGTGCATCCTTGGGACTATACAAAACTTGTCCCAGAGTTAATGTCAGTGAGTCTCAACACTGTGGATAGGCAGGGAGGGATTTTTCAGATCCTCTGGTACTCTGACCACTGCTGCTTACAGTGTTCCTGTCCCTGGGCCTTTCCACAGGGAACTGCCTGGAGCTCCAGAAGGCAAACTCCACTCTGAACGTGACCAGTGAAAACGCCACGTCCCCGGTCATCGAGTTCTGGGAGTAAGTGAAGGACATCCCTTCTCTCTCTGACAGAATTGCCCTGGGCAGGGGATGAACTGCAGTAGCACATGCTATTAACCCACCCTTGCCAGAAGAGGACACTGGGGGGGCAGGTCAGAGTGAAGGCTCTCAGGGGCAGCCCTGGCAGTCAAGGTTAACTTCACTGTGCCCATGGTGTTGCTCTGGGTTGTGCTGGCATGCCTCAGAGCCACCTGATTTTGTCCTTCTATGATGCCTTGTCCCTGTCCCTCTGGACCTTTTGGCCTTTTTGGTCTCACTGACCTCTTTCCTTTGAATCCATGCTGCTGTGTGACACCAGCATGTTCCCAGGAGGCTCTGGCATGGTGGGTGGTGACTTTTGTACGTGCACTGGTCTTATCTCAAAAATAGAAAAAGTGCTGTTTTCACTATAGGGCAGCTAATATTCAAGTTATGCTGAGGAGAGAACCTCACCAAAATTGAAACTATGTGCTAGGGTCAGATAACTTCACACTGAAATTCTGTCCCTCGTGTTCCTTGTTCTCTCCCCTTGTGTTAGTTGCCCTGAGGTACAGAGTAGCTTTATATCTGTTACAAAGGGATAGGTCTTTTGGCTCAGGATCTCTGATGACCCTCAGCAGGCTGAGTTAAGCACTGAGCCCTGGCTGAATGCCTGCAGGGAACCCCTCTGCTGCCACTGTGCATTTCCCTTGTGTGTTTGGATGGATGGAGGGCTCTGTCCCCACTTCTGGGGTGGATGGAGCACACACACAGCACCCCCAGGGCTTCCTCAGCTCAGCACAGGGTCACTGCTTTTAAACTTCAAAATTTTTAAATTTTCTTTGTCTCCTGTGTGCTCCCTCAGCCTGTGCTCTCCCTCTGCCTGTGGCTCACAAGTGATTAGATGGTGGCCTTAGACCACTTTTCCTGTGGCTGAACGCTGGAAAAGTTGTTGTTTCTATCACTGCTGTGACCATCCCTGTGTTACTGGGGAATAAGCAGCATGGGATTGGAAATTTCCACTGTCCATTGCTTCTGATGCAGTATCTGTTCCTGCCCTCCCTGGGCAGGGAGGTAGGAGGGCAGCATTTCTTTGAGGAGCTCTGACCTGCCAGTGGGCTGATGGCACACTCCACAGGTCTCTTCTGGCTGCAGTGCACCCGGTTAGTTCCAGTCCAGTGGCACCCTTTGCACTGGGTAGAGTCCACATCCTTAGAAGCGGGCAAATAGCAGTATGACAAAGTGTATCAGAGGGAGCAGGGTGATTTTTCCAACCCTTCTCTCACCCCCTCAGCCCCTGCAAGGCTGTGGGGCAAGGAGGGCAGCAGTGTGCCTTAGGCAGGGGTTCTCCAGCAACACCTTTATTTTGGGATGAATGCTGTCTTTTGCAACAGGCTGGGCTCCAGTGTTGTTCAAGTCCCTCTCTGCCTGTCTCAGGCTTGGGTTTCTGGGACTGCACCCTGGGGTTTCACACTCAGGTTCAGCTGTGTGAGGCAGGAGATGGAGGAGGATGAGTCCTTGCTTTTGTAAGTGTTGAGGAAGATTTGACATACACATGACATGGAAAGGCTGCTATTATCTGACCTCATTTGTACCACATAGCTCAGGATTTTATCTCCACACTGGCTGCAAGAGGATGCTCTAGGTGCCCTCCTCTGACTGTGCAGTGGGGATTATGGTGGTCTTGGTTGGGTCTTAGTCACAGAGTGGGATGCTGTGCTGCTCTACGTCCTGAGGTCAATTATGTGGCTCCCTCAGAAGAGAGAGAAGTGTGCTATGGAGAAGGGGTTGGACAGCATCGCTTCTTGGGTGGTCCTGATGGATTCTGCATGGCAAGTGCAGTGTATCCCTCACTTTGAGGATTGGAGCACGTCAGAAATGTAGGTGAACTTTGTGTGCCATGTGTGATCTGCCAGGCTGGCAGTATTTTCCAGAGAAGAGCACTGCTTAATTCCTCCAGGCTTTCAGCTCAGACCTGAACCTTGTTAGTAAGACAGCTTTTCTCCCCAAAGCCATCAGGCACTGAGGAGGAGAGAACCAGCATGGTGTTGGGAGCACTGGTGGCCAGCATCAGTGACCCTTGCCTGTTCCTTTGCCTCCCCCCACGCAGGAGGAGAGTGCTGAAGATCTCTGATGGCATCCAGCACCTGGGGGGGCTCCGCTGGGAGCTGGCCCTGTGTCTGCTGCTGGCCTGGATCATCTGCTACTTCTGCATCTGGAAAGGGGTCAAGTCCACGGGCAAGGTGAGTCCTTGGTTCAGGTCAGGCCTCTTCCCTTGGTCCCAGCACTGGCTCTGCTCACCTTTTATAGGCTCAGAGAGATCCTTGATGTCCTCTGGGAGCCACTGTCTGCATAAGCTGGCGGGAGCCTGTAGGGCTCAGTGTGCAGCAGGAGTGTGAGCCAGGCTCTGTGGTTTTGGGCAGGAAAGGATGGGAGCACTGAGGCCTCTCAGAGCAGTAACTTCCAAGCTGTATATCCCCATCTAGTCCCTCTCCACCCACAGGAGACCCTGCAGTCTTCCACTGTATGGGGTGATTGCATGTTCCCTTCCTTCCCAGCACAGTGTGAGCAAGCAGCGTGTTTCTGCCTCTGCTGGCAAGTGCAGCTGGAAAATCTTCAAATTTGTTAGATATAAACAAAGGTAATGATGATGGCCACAAAGCCCTCTCTGCCTCAGCACCATAGGAGTTGTCTTTTTATGCTTTTTGTTTCTCCCAGCTCTTCCTACAGTTGCTCATGTGCTCCAGCAATAAGGGTCTCCTTTTTCTTTCCCCACACTAGTCACCACAGAGTTATTTCTTTGAATGTTTTTGGGCAGAGCTGGTGTGGCTGTCCAGCTCCATTCCATGCTGTCTGTTACAGAGTGTGCCACTCTCATTTGCACTGACCCCATTACTTAGTTTCTGCTACCGCCTCCTGACCCCATTCCCAGCCAGCTTTGTCTGGAGCCAGCAAGAACAGATGGAAATGAAAAGGTTTAGTGTGTTTCCTAAAGGGTGTCTTGAACAAGCCATCCTGTGTGATGGGGTGTAAATTTTAACTGCATCTGTTTCCATCAAGTTGATGGTATGTTAGCAGTTTCTCTTCTTCCAGAATGGTCTGGGATTATGAAACATGACAGGGAAATCAAGAAGCTTGCAGGGATGATATTTTCTGGTTTCCATGGAGTAAAATTAGAAGAAAAGAGCAACTGCTTGCTGTGGTGGTCTGCTACAAGAGAACAGAGGTGGTCTAATAACAGCAAATATATACTAAGATAAAGCAAATGTAATGTGGGAAGTCCTGAGAACAAATTCCATCCATTTTAGATACAAATTCTCAGTCAAATGCAAGTGATTTTTAGCAAAAAGTACTAGTGATGGTGAGATCTTGAAAACAGAAACCTTCTTTCAGTGAAGCAACCATGTCCATAGGTTTATCAACCCTCCATGTATTTCATAATCTGACTAAAATGATGGCTGTGGGAATACAACCCCACTGGGAAAGAAATATTCCTGAATTCTGAGGATTTGCCTGTGGAGGGTCAAACACCCTGAGCTGAAATCACCCTAGTCAGATCAGCAGTGGTTCTCATCCTCCAGCACAGGGACTGGCTGACCCCAGGGGTGCTCCCTCAGGCAGGAGGTTGTCACAGATGGATCCACTTGGCCGAGGCATGTGGATCAGATTCAAATAAAACCCTGGGTGTTGTTGACCAGCATGTGACAGAACCATCACACTGATCCCGGCAAGGTTCCTAGTGATGCAGTTAGTCCTAACAATGCCCAAAAAATAAAAAAAGATTGGGTCTGAGCCAAGCACTGAGTAATATCTCATTGGATCCAGATGTTCCTGTTGTTAGATAGAAGCGTGGCAATCTTAATCCAAGCAAAACATTCTCCAAATCCAGGCCTCTGGTCCCGGTGGAGGTGTGAGTGACTGTGGAGGGAAAAGCTTATCACCCTAATTCACACAGGCTGTAAAGCACATAGGATGTTACCAAAATGGGAATCCAAACTGTATGCCAGACAAGTACCAGTTTGTACCCTGAGCTCCTAAAACTGATGTTATTTAGAGATTAAGCCAGGAATGTGCAACCTGGCATCCTGGAAGAACATACATTAAGGTTCTAAAGACAATGAGTTGTTTTTATGATCTTTGTTTTTAATCTTGCTTTCATGGGCTGAGAAAGCTTAGACCTGCATCATGTTATTTCCTGAAGGAAGACTTTGGTTGTGTGGTAAATACAGTGATGATGGTTAAACTTGCAGGACCTGCAGATTTGATTTACTGTCACCATACAGCTCTAAATCAGAGGCTCCTTGAAAATCTGAGACTATGGGGAATGATGGCATTTACTTGTGCTGAAAGATCCTATCCTTTGTTTCTAGAGTGTTCAGGATACAGATTCAGAGGAACAGGAATGAACCTGCTCCAGACATCTCAGGCAATTCAGAGCCTCAGCAAGGAGGTATTTTTCACTGATCTCTGTGTCAGTGTTGTCCATGACTGCTGAGACACATAGAGCAAGGCACACGAAATGCATAGAAGATATGGAGCTGCAGATGGAGATGATAATCTAGTATTGGGTTTTTTCAAGGATAGGATATCTTTCAAATCCTGTCCTGCAATACAAAACTGAATCACTGGAGATTGTGTGTCCTGACCTGGGGGAGGACTCATAGAATCAGGTGCTTTGGACATTGCTTTATTCAGATGGAGTCTATCAGAGTGGATCCAGAAAACAAAATCTCTTTTTGAATCACTACTGAGATCATAAAGATTACCCAGGGGCAGAGCAGAAGTGGTCATACTGTCCAGGGAAATCATATGCTTGTTGTCAGTAGGATGTCCCCTAATGCAGAAACTGCCAAAGATGAGTCACAGCCTGTGACTCCCACTAAGAGATGGTGGGCTTTAGGTGGATTTCAAGCAACTTATTCTGGATGGATGGGCAGGTGTGAGAAATGGGTCACTTCACATCGTTGCATTTTGCACTCTCCCCAGAGATGAGCTCTCCAGAGCACAACTGCCAGAGCTGAGAAAAGAGCTGTAGGGTAGCGTTCAGGTGAAACATGCTGATGCAAGTCCTCACTCAGCATGTCCACACAGGAAAAACCTGAAGAAGCAACATTTCTTTTTTTGGCCTAGCATGACAATGAACAACGTCTTCTCAAGGTGGTCAATAATTCTTTAAGGTGTGGAAGCAATGCAAAAGGGTTAATCACATTACTTGAATTGTTGAGGAGGTTGCATGAGCCCTCGATATCAGTTTGTGTGTGAAACAGGCTGCAATGTGGTGTCACTGTGGCATGCTACAGCAGTTAGCTTGAACAGTCCTGAAAGTACCCTGGTAGTCCCCAGATGTGACTGAGTATCACATTTACCAGAGGTGAAGTCCCTGAAAGGATTAGCTGATACTGGTTTCCAGCTTTCCCCCAAGGGATGTAGCTCCTTTGCTAGAGGAGAAGGATTTTAACCCTACCTGAGTGTGTCTGCAATGCTCACGGGGCTAGTGGCAGAAAAAGCAAGAGGACACGTGTTCCAGGTCCTGTTTGGGTCTGGAATTTGGGTTTGGCAATTCTGAGGTGTGCAGCCCTGCTGTGCCTGAAATGCCCACGGTGGGTGATTGAGCTGGGGTCACTCAGAGGCAGTGGCTGCAAGTCACTGCAGTGAGAAGGGCTGGGCACAACCCCTTTGCCAGTTCCCCTGAGCTGGGGACCCCCAGCACTGTCCCTGGTGGTTCTTCAGTGGCAATCATGTTCCAGGGCATCACCTGCACACCTTTTCACCCTTGCCACTAAATGCCGTGGAGGAGAGACTGTCTGTATGTCACTCAGACTCTCTTTGGAGTAGGGATGTGAAGATGGATACTGGGGGCAGCTCCTTCTCTGATGCATGTAGATATTACACCACTGGCTTCAGCAGACACACTCTGACTCCCACCTGCTGACAGCCTGGTTCAGGGTCTGGATCTCTCCTAGGACTAGAAGGGTTTCCTTTGGCTCCAGACATGCAATGGCATGTCAGAAGTTTCCTGAGTGCATTTGAAAACGCCTTTCTTTCTGCTGCAGGAGACAGCAAGGTGCTCAGCACAGCAGCCTGACCTCACCCCTGCCCACCTCTCCCAGCCTGGGGGTCCGTGCTGTGCTCCTGGCTGGCACTGTGTGCTCTGGCCTGTGCTGCTCTCTCACACTTGTCCCTTCCTGCTCCTCCCAGGTGGTTTATTTCACTGCCACGTTCCCATACGTCATGTTGATTGTGCTGCTGATCAGGGGAGTCTCCTTGCCTGGGGCATCCCAGGGAATCCTCTTTTACCTTTATCCAGACATCAGTCGCCTTGGGGACCCTCAGGTAAGGTGGAGCTGGGGGAATGAATGGCTAAGCTGTGCTTGCATGGGTTCCTCTGCCAGCCCTCACTCTCTCCTTTTTCTTTTCCTACTCTCCTTCTTCCAGTTTCTACTTTGTGACCCCCCTTTTCCCTCTCTGTGGCCATAAGGCAAGGCTGTGATGTTGGTGTGTTTTCTGGTAGTCCTGCTGTCTTGCCCTCCAGTGCTGTTGCCATACTTTCCTGTCCGAATTGCTCAGGGGTATGGGCAGTGGGGATTTAATCCTTTATCATGAGTAGTGCAAGCTATCCCTCCCATTTCCTGGGGAGGCTCCTCTGCTGGGTAAGCAGACAGTGCTTGGGGTGCCACTTTGCACTGTGCCAGCAGCTTGTGGGGGTGAGCCCTGCTCATGGCATATTTGCTCCATCTTCCTTGGGAAGCATGCCAAGTGCATGGATGGTGGGAGCCATGGCATGCTGCAGCAGCAGTCCCTGGGACCTGGCTGCCTTCCTCTCCTTCCCATCCCTGGTGAGAAATTCCTGCCTGTTTGACAGGAGGGTCAGTGCCCGACTGCTGCTTTTAATCTCTTTGGGACAAGTTCTTCCACGTTAAATCCTGGCTCCAGCTGAGCTGCTGTACCAGCCTTTGTGTGAAGGTGTTTCCAAAGGAGATTATAGGGTGCCTGCCTGGAAAATAGGCCAGCAAAACCCTTGGTAACCCCATTAACTCTTTCTGGTCTGGCCCCAGAGCTGCCTGGGTTATTAATGCTGTGAATGGGAAGGTAAGTGCTGGTGCTGTATGGCAGGAGGTGGGTAGGACAGCTGCTCCCTCAGCATGGAGCTGCAGGGAGGGCATGAGGACAGGTCTGTGTTTGCTGTCATTGTGTCTCCCTTTGCACTGATGAGGTGCCAGAGGCTTCTGAAAGGAAATAATATTTTTGAACAGTGCTCCTTCTCACATGAAAAGTCCTGCTGTTACCGTGGCTGTGCTGCCTAGGGGACTGAACTCAGCCACCTCAGGTGTGGCATGGTTGGTTCTAGCTGTGTCCTCATTAGGTCTGTCCTAGCAAAGTTTTTCAATTGCAGCCTGTGCTTTAGGAGCAGGGCTTCCTTCCAGCCTAGATAATGCTGGTGGAAAGGCAGAGTAACTCTTCAAAGTAAGAGGATGGCTCTGAACCAAGGGGGGAGAACTTGCTTCTCCCTGCCCACTCCACTTTCCCCGATGAATGCTTTGCTTCTGAGGGAGAAAAGCAGGATTTGGCAGCAATGACTGGCTTCCTCTAGCATGTTTTAACCATCCTACTGAACTGTGTGGCAGGGCTTGAGTCTTCTCTTGTGTCTTCCCATCAGAGAGGGAAGGGTTAGTGCCCACATGTGTGTGGCTGTGCCCCCTGTCTCTGTGCAGGGACTGTGGTGAGAGTCCTGCTAGCCCATGGGGACCAAGCTGATAATAATTGATTTGTGCTCAAAGGACAGTGAGCTGTAATTGTTTACCAGCAATCCTGCACTGCCTGGAAAAATGGGAGATTCTTTAGTCCTTGGGAAGGGATTCTGGAAATTAACAAAAAAAAATTAAAAATAACCTCTCCAGTCTGAGCCTTATGAGAAAGCATCTCAAGGGGAGGTTTAAACAAAGGGCAAACAATATGCAAGGGGACAAAATCAAAGCTCTTCTAAAGTATATGAAAAACTAGGTGAAAAGAGGGGATGAATTATTTATCAGATTCTACCAGGGGAGCAGCAACAGCTGAGATGTGATTAAATGTCAGAATATCAGGCTGGTGTGTGGAAATCATTGCTTTTCACCTGCCAAGTGACCTTGGACAGAACTGGGAAATCCTGTCTCAGCTGAGCTGATTGATGATGGCCTCTTCTGGCTGTGAAGTCTACAGTGCCCTAAATCTTCCTGCATCTTCATTTCCTCAATCTGTGAAATGCCTGTAATTAAAATGGTAAATGAATTACATTTGGTAGGTAGATCAGACAATACAGAGAACTACCAAACCAACGTGTTGAATAATGAAGACCAGTTATGCCCAAATATGAGCAGATAACAGCAAAACCACCAAAGAGATAATTTATTTTGAACTGCATGTCCCCAAACAAAAAAATAAACAACAACCAAAAAAAAAAAAAAAAAAAAAAAAAACCCCAAAAAAACTCATAGCTGATTTTTTTTCATATGTAGGTGATTTAATATTATGATGTTAGCATGTCAGCCATAACTAGGCCCAAAGTCTTTTCTCATTCCTTGACTGCATTGCTGTGCTCCAGATGTGTCCTGTGTATTTCACAGTGTGGACCAACAGAGGGTCTTGGGGTCATCTTCCATTTCTACTTTTGATCACTCTACCCTTTGTATTTATCAGTTTTATCAACTGTTTAATCAGCAGGAAATTCTGGAAATTTATTAATAAGATTAAGGAGAGGGATGCATAGTGGGATCCACCAGTGAGAAGGTGAAATGAGAGGAATTCAGAGCAGAACTAAGATTTAAGTGTGTAAAACTTGTCATTCAAAGAACTTTTTTCAGGTGCTGTCAGGCTTTCTGTTGATGGAAGCTTTCATATCACTGCCAGTCACTGTTTAGATAAACAGATATAAAGAAGGAATGGATGGGCTTGATGCAGAAAGGGCTGTCTTGTGTGTTTGGGTTTGCTTTAAAGAGAAGAAATGTAATAGTCTCCTTTCACTCTGATATCAAGTCTCTTAGCTAAATTTCCTTAGGTTTAATGAGTGAGAATGGAGGAATTGTGCTCAGAGGCTGCTGAGTTTCTGTCTCTCTGGAAAAGCAGCAAACGTTTCTCAAAGCCTCCCACTCTTATTTTCCTCTTGAAATTTCCAGAAAACACCCACCATGCTGTGTTTGCTTATACTTTATCAGTCTTTATATAAAGAAAGATGATTCTGTGATAAGCTGCTTTCCACCCATTCCAGATGTGCTGAAGGCCCCTGAATTTGGGGGTTGTATCCCAGTCCTGGGATACATAGGGAAGCACTGGAGGTGCCAATGTCAGTGGAGTTGTGCATTTCTTTCTGAATGTCCTTCCCTACATCCCTCTCATTTTCTTTCACCGATTTCCCTGACGATTGTTTTTTGGAGTGTTTGCCCCTGCAGATTCCCCTCGTGGCTCTTGCTTCCCAGCAGATAGGACAGAAAGGCAAGAGAAGATGCCCCCAGGTTTTTTTGGGGGGGTCTATCCACTCTGGCTGTGGCTGCAGAGGGAGAACGCTGAGGTCATGGTTTGGACCAGGGCAGCTCTTACAGTCAGTGCTGAGCAGAGGCTGAGCCCCGCCAGCCACCGCAGGGAGGATGACAGATGTGTCTCTTGCAGGGCTGCGACCTGCTGGGTTACCCGTGGGCCCCTGTACCACGCTGGGAAGGGGTCAGAGCCCCAAATTCAGGCCCTTCCCGCCACTGCTCTGTGGCCAGCAAACGCTGCTGCTTCCCTGGGAGAGGGGAGGGCCACCACAGGCCGCCTAAATATTATTTGTTCCCCGTATTTATTGTTTTCCCAGCAGGCCTTTGCCTTGAGGCAGCGTGCTGGGTTTGCAGAGCTTTCCCCTGCTGCAGGCTGGTGTTTGGTGCAGTGCGATGCGGAGGAGCTCCGGCCGTGCCCGTGTGCCGTGCCCGTGTGCCGTGCCCGTGTGCCGTGCCCGTGTGCCGTGCCCGTGTGCCGTGCCCGTGTGCCGTGCCCGTGTGCCGCGGCTGTCCCGTGTCCCCACGGCGCTCCCCAGGCCTGGGACGGGCTGCGAGGCCGGGCACTGCTCCCGCTCCGGGAGGACAGAGGGCAGGCACCGGGCAGCAGGCAGGGGGAGCGTGCTGCTCTGCTCCCACAGCGAGCCAGAGGGGCCGGGGGCTGCAATCCTGCTCCGCCTTGCTGCAGCAGCGCAGCCCCGTGCGGCCAAGCACAGCTGTATTTACCTTAGACGGCTGCCTTGCCTCCCTGTCCCGTGCCTGTTCGCAGCCCTGCTGCCACGGCTGCAGCCCCGCTGAGCCTGAGCTCAGCGCTGACATAGCAGGAAGGAATGATGCTGTCTGTCTGTCTGTCTGTCTGTCTGTTCGTCTGTGTGCCCGCCAGCAGCAGGGCGGCAGGACCATAAAGCCCGGCGTTCCAGGCAGCAAGGAGCGACCCCCGGGGCACCGCTCGCCCCTTTGCACCTCCGGGGCAGGCAGCTGCGTTCCTTGGGGCCAACCAGAAATGTGTTTGTTTTCCCGTGGTGTTTGAAAGTAACCCCAGCGGTGGGAGGGCCCTTCTGGGTGCAGAATGTCCCTCCAGGTCCCCAGGGGTCCTGAGGTGTGGGGATAACATGAGGTCAGTGTTCTCAGGCAGGACTCTGCGGGGGCCTTGAGTGCTGGCACAGGGAGATGAATTGGGGAACAAAGCCCCCGTTCCTCACTCCCGAGGAGTATTTTCCAAACAGATGGGGCTCAGGATTGCGAACATGATGCTTGTTCGGGTGTTGGCTGGAACACTTTACAAATGTCAGTGACCCATTCCCTGTCTCCTCTCTGCTGGGATCAATCGGGATGAGGGGAAGCATTGCCCTGGGCTGTGCAGCAGGGCCTCAGCTCTGTGCTGCTGCAGCACTGTGGGGTGTGGGCTGCATCTTTGGGCTGGGGGCTGTGGGCCAGTCTGAGTGAAGGGGAGCATCAGTCATCTGGAAATCGTGCCCTGGGAGTCTTGCAGTAAAACCTTAGGAGTCACCATCTCCCCTTCTAAGGCAGGGATGTGTCTGTGTGGTGCAGTGGGTGGCTGGTGGGTAGTGCCAGTGCCACAGGCTGACTCCTGAGCCATGATGTCATGAGCAAAAGAAATGCTGCTTCAACTGTAGCTCAAGAGCTGACTGGTTTTTGCTCTCTGCTGTGCATTACACCAAGCGTGACCCTCCACACAGCAGGTACCCACTCTGTGCTGTTCTGTCTCTGCTGATGGGGACAGTTCAGCACTTCTCAGCATGTCATCTAAATTTGATGTATGGCATCCACCGGGGTTCAATAACATTTTGCTCGAAAGTGGCCTTTCTGCTATTTGTGAGTGCTTTGAGAACTTCCTAAGAAAGGAGCTGTTTTGGTACTGGGAGCTATTAAATTCCAGTACATGTAATAAAGTGAATATTGCTGAGAAAATTAAGGGACGAAGGAATGGCCATAAGCTTCTTGGATAACTGCAGCTCAGGTGTAAAGGTTTTGGCTAAAAACAGAGCAGGAGGCTATTGCAAACTGGAGCAAACAACATGTTCAAAGAAATTGAATTATGAATTAAATAAACTGGATGGCTTAGAAGAATGCAGACAATAATTAAGTCAAAATACCCCTGCTGCCAATATGCCAGCAAAATCTGAACAGGATAAACTTTACCAGTCTCTTTGGGAGCAGTGGCCAGAGAACAGCAGGATGCTTTTATCTGCAGTGGAAAGAGAGTCCTACCTGACCCTGCAAGGCCTTTTAGTCAGAGTGGTCTGGGAACAGCTGATAAAAACCATTTCCCTGAGTCACTACAGGGAGAGAAATGAGGACAGGCAGCAGGCTGGGGAGGAAAAGTTTGAGTTGCTGTTTGCTGTGAGTGGTCCGTGTAGCCCCATGAGCCCAGTGGTGCTGCTGGTGAGAGGCTGGAGGAGGCTGGACCCCTTCCACTCCCAGTGACCCCACAGTCCTGGGACTTGCTGCTGCTGTTTGACCCCATCACCAGTGGGTCAGGAGCACACGTGGCATCAGTCCTGTGGCAGTCCCTTGACCCCCAAGCAATTTGGGGATTGCAAGGGAACTGGAAAGGTTGTAGATGTCTCTTGTCTTTGGCCCAAGAGCTGCAGTAACCTTGTAATGTGTGAAATAATGTGAGGCAGCCTGAGCTGGTGCTCACAGTCATGATAAGTAGGATCATAAGCTCTGCAAGTCAAGCTTAGCTTTATTTACAGGTTCAGCCACGGGCTGCCTTGCTTCAAACAGGAGCATATGCTAAGGCAGGTCCTGTATTCTCTAAAGATACCCCTTTGGGGCTGGACACCCACACAGCCAGGTGTGCACCCCACAGGTGTGAGACTGGGAAGAGCAGGCAGTGAAGTGAGGAGCCCACAGACCCCGTGCTGGTCTCTGCTACACAGTCAGGGTTATCACTGGATTTTAGAAATGAGTCACATCTTAAGCCACAGAGGTAATGAAGCTTGGCCTCTTGGTATTTGGCTTCCACCGTGGCTGGTAAAGCACCAGTTCTTTTCCTGCCTGAGGGGTATTTCTCCTGTGCTTGTGTGATTTGTGTGATATTTGACACTGGTTGAGTCTTCTTCCCTGTAGCTTTCTGCTCAGTGGGGACCCTGAATTCCTGTCCTTTTCCCATTCCCTAACTGTTGTGCAATCCATAGGTAGTTGATATCCTTGAGGTTTCTGACAACTGTTAAATCTGGTTGAAAAGCATCAACTGAGTCTAATGTTATGACAAGCATGGGGTAGGCAGTGTAATGGCAAAAGTCTTGTTATCTTGACAAATTAAGCTACAAGAGCTACAAACCCCATGAGAGGGTGTGTTTTGAGCTCAAATTTGATGGAAAACAAGAGCTCTAACAATGAACAGCAAAATAAAAAGCAAACCTAACAAAGCATTTGATCCCAGTCTGTGCAGAGATGCTTAAATTATTGATGCAAAGGTGTCTGCTAGTCCAGCTCACCTTAGTGCCTTGCTGTGCCTAAAATACATAGCTGCAAAATAAAAGCTGTGCCCTTACTGCTCACAAGCACACTGATACTTTAGGAATAAATTTTAAAAAGAGCTTTGATCTTTTTCTAATATTTTTGAACCGAAAAAATGAATACCTTTCTCTCTAACCCCATCTTAACATTCATCTCCAAAAAGAGTAAAATACACTGAGGTCAATTACGTTTTTCACTTCCTAGTGCCTCGAATTAGTTGTTCCAGTCCCATCTCATCACCTGTCCCTTCCCATTCTACAAATCAGAGATTTGATCTCACTCCCTGTTTGATCTGAAACCCAGAGTCCAGGGTTTCCATGGACTGAGGTGAAGGTTGAGGAGTTGAATGTTAGACAAGTGGCTTGCAGAACAGTCAGTTTTACCAAAGCTAGCCCTAGCAGCACTTCACCCTCTCTCCCTGCTGGGGTTTGCAGCAGTGGGCAGGGAGAGGATTTATTGTGTGCATCTGTGCCTTGAGCTGAATCCAGAATTTCTTCTGGGAAAATGGCTGTTAATGGGATTGTAACATGCCTTCATAAGGCCCATCAGCACAGGAAGAAGAAAAAGTAAATATAAAACAAAATCTTTCACCACATGATTGGCCAGTATGAAAGAGGAAAGGCAGAACCATGTAAGGTAAGGGTGGCCTGATCAACAGGGGTGCTTGGGCAGGTACTGCCCAACTGACCATTGCCTGAGGACATGAGGTCTTGGCTGACAGATACAGGTGTGATTTGAAGTCATCAAAACCTGTGGAAAGCACTGTGGTGCTTTCCATTGGCTCCTGTTCTTTTCAGAGGGGCTCTGGGGCAAGGCTGGTGTTTGTGGCACTGCCACTCTGGGAGAGGAGAGTGTAGTCAAATGGAGACTTTTCTCATAAAGTTGTCCCAGCAATACTTTATTTCTGCTTTTGTCTCGACAATGTGGCTACCCTTCAGCAATGGTTGAATGATTGTCTTATATCTGTTTTATAAAACCCCTAGGGAAAAAAGATCTTAGAGAAGAGAGCTTTTTTTAATAATCTTTGTCATTGCTTCATTCCTCACCGTTGGTTCCTGCTTTTGCTGTTGTCTGCAGAAGGCAATGACAGTGGCTGAATTGGTGACTGCACACAGCTAGGCTTTCAGATGAAATTTGGCATTGACAAATGTCAGCCTTAGAGCCCTGGGATGTGTTATTGACAGTGAGAGCAAAGGGCTTCATGGGAATAACAGTGTTCTTGTATGTTCTTTTAGGAGCTGTCTTTTGCAATCAACTCTGTTTATTTCCAGTATTCTTCCCCAGCTGAATTTCTTTGAAGTTTTGGAGGCTTTACATTGGGTCTTGGAGGGAAGGGCCACCACCACAAGCTGTATGTGCCTGCACTGGCCAGTGGGAGACTGGGCTTGCCCAAATCTATACCCTTCCTCTGGTGGCAGAGGGCTCATTCAGCTCCCATGGAACAAGTTCATCTGGTCTCCTCTTGCTGGAAGGCTCTTGAGTGTCACAGGATGCTGCAGATTTGTCAAAGAAAGAAAGAAAGAAAGGAAGAGGTGGTGGTGAAGAGCTGTATGTGATTTGGGTGGATGAGGCTCCTGATGTATCCTGTTCCTTTGGCACTCCTAGCCCCCCTGGGTACCTCATTGGGCACTGTAATTCCTGGCACTCTACAGCTTGCCTCTAGAAAAGGCTTGTTTCAATGCAGAGTCCTGCTGGCCTTCTGATCCCTGGCCTTTCTGGGGCTTACAGCAGCCTTTGGGCTCTTCCTCTTCCCATCTGTGCAGTGTCTGTGCTGGCCTTGTCTTCTCACCCATGTTTGATCTCCCTTGCAGGTCTGGATGGATGCAGGCACTCAAATCTTCTTTTCGTATGCAATTTGTCTGGGATGCCTGACAGCCCTGGGCAGCTATAACAAATACCATAACAACTGCTACAGGTAACTGCTGCCTCGAGCCTTCCCCTCTCTGAACATCAGGGATCTGCTGGAGGCTGCTGGCCTTTGGAAGTGTCATGATTTCTGTTTCTACTCAAGGCATAGGGAAACTCTTCCCAGGTGTTTTCTCCCCAAATCAGGTTCTCTGTTCTTTATACCCAAGGGAGTTGTCTGTTTCCTCTTCCACACTCTGCAAAGGTAGATCCTCTTCACTAGCTTTGTGGCCCCAGCCCACACTAAAACCTCCCTTATTACATGGGTGCATGAGCAGCCACAGGGGAAGCAGAACTGTGAAATCTAATGGCTCTCAACTGGAGTCCTTTCACCTTGTGATTTATCCTTCTGTGGTTCATTTGGACCCAGTGACTGGCAGAGCTGTTAGTGCTCTGGGTTCCTGTGTGCTATTTATGGTTACATATGAGCCTGCAGATGTGACTTCTGTTTATTGCATGCTGGACTGCAGGAACAGAAATGGACCAGGTTGCCAGATAGAATCAGGCTGCTGAGTTGAAGTGGTCCAGTGAAAATAAACTCATTTTGCTGTAGGTGTATCCATCCCCAGGGTTAAAAGGCTTGTGTGAGAAGAGGCCACCTCTCTTCCCATACTTTCTGTGCTGATTGGGTTGCTCCTGGCACTGACTTCTCCCTCCATCTTTTAAATTCAAAATTGTGGTTGTTGCCATCAAAGGTCCAGGCAGACCACTGGCTACATGATCCTTGCTTGGCAGCTTTCTTCACTTTAGGAGTTCATTCCTGCTGCAGGGCTGCCTCTCCACCAACAGCTGGGCTAGGATGCCTGTTTCTTTTCATGTCCCTTCTCCCACATTCAGTTTCGAGAGAAAAAACTGTAGAAAAAGAAGAGATAATGGATCTGTTTCTGGCCTTCAACATGTCCTTGCACATTAGCCCTTTGCAGCCCCGGTCTAATATGTAACATGGAGGTGATGACAGGGGCTGCTCAGCAACAGGGTTGTGAAGACCTTCTGTAACTGCAGCTGGGAGTTGCTGTAGAAAGGGGAGAGACCTCTGTCTGCACATGGTGCTGTACTTTTGCCCTATATGCTGTTTGGCTTTTCTAGGAACACTGGTCTTAGTTTTGGTGTCAAACCTTCAAGTAGCCTTTCCCAGGCGTGGACAGTTTTAATGAGTCAGTCCTGTGCTCTAACAGGCTTAGTTTGGATAAGAAGAAAGAACAAGGATTTAGCAGGGGAGAGGGACATCAGTATGGTGCCCCACTTTGTTATAACCAGCCAGTGTAACCTTTGGTGACCTGGAGAAAGATGTGGGCGGTACAAACCATTGTCCCTCTGGCAGTGGTCCAAGATGGCATCAAACAGTATCAACCATTTCTTGTTTCCTGTCACAGCAAGGGAATTCTTCAGGTCTTCCTGGCTCCCTTTCAGGTGTAAATCTGCAGAGATCTTTCTGATCTGGCGATCTCATTTTACACTCTACCATGACACCCCTTCCCACCTTCCAGATAATGGGAGAACACCTTCCAGCCCATGCCTTTCCAAGGAGGGTTTGACCTGTCATGGATACATCCAGGGGAAAGAGGGAGAAACACCAGGAAGGACGAGGAACTGTTTGAAACATGTGAGAATTTGTATCAAATTACTGAGAATATAATTTGAGTGGAGAGCAGGCGCTTTATAGCAACTGGAAAAATGAGGTTCTGGCTTGGGCTTCCCATTGGGTAGCTGGGATTGGTGGAGTGTGGCCTTCCTTTCCAGCTGTGAGATTCACTGGGCCTTAAAAAGCAAATGCAAATGCAAAGGCAAAGCAATGGTGCTGGGTGCTGTGCAGTCCTTGACAATGCAAAGAGCTGTGCTTTGGAAGGAATAATTTGAATTTGTATGATGCAGGGGCTCTGACCTAGTTAACATGCAAGCAGGAGCACAAATCCCCAAAAATGCTATATAACTGAAGACTGATCACACTGGATTTGCAGAGTAGCATTTAATAAAGTCAGAGCAGGCCATGAAATGCCAGAAGGGGTGCATTCAGTTTGGTTCAGAATATCTCAGAATGATGCTGCAAATGTTATTGTTGTCCCCAGGGTTGCAGTCACAAGAGGACTAGGGAGACTCGAGCGTGAAAAGGAATTGGATAGATAAGAGATGTTCAGTTTAAAGTGTTGATGGATGAGAATGAGATGAAACAGAGACAAAAGGGAATAGATCAGACAAAATAAATTGGATGGCTGTGATTATCTTTTTCTCATAATGCAAAGACCAGGAGATACCTAGTAGTGCTGAGAACCCAGAAGATTGTAACTGCTCTGAGAAATCCATTAAGGAAAAAAAACATGTACCCTTCTCAAACAAAAATAAACTATTACATGCTGCTACAGGAGGGACCAGGGGGGAGAGAGGAAAAAACCAGAAAAAAACCCCTGGCATTTAGATATGCAGGAAGACTCTCACAAGCAAGGAGCTTAGGTGAGCAATGCATCTTTATGCTGTCCTTGGACAAGGCTTCTCTTGGGGGTGTCCTGCTGTATTGTCCAGCCTGGGGCATCTTTCTGCAGCTCCTGGTGCTGAGTCAAGCTGCAGGTGTATTAGGAGAGACACAGTGGCTGGGGTAGAAAAGCAGATGCTGCCCTGGGGGAGCTGCCATGGGGTCTGGGTCATACCTGGCTGATGCTTTGCCCCCTTCTCCCAGGGACTGTGTGGCCTTGTGCTTCCTCAACAGTGGCACCAGCTTTGTGGCTGGCTTTGCCATCTTCTCCATCCTGGGCTTCATGGCAGAGGAGCAGGGTGTGCCCATCGCCGAGGTGGCCGAGTCAGGTGAGTGGAGACCCTGGTGGGATGGGACTGTGGGGTGCTGCCACCTGAGCCCCCAGTGACCAGGGGATGCCTGCAGCTGCAGCTTCCCATTCTTTGCTCTCTGCCTCCAAAAAGCAGAGAGAAATGAGTACAAATGAGTGCACACTCGTGAATGCAGATTGAGATGCAGTAGCTATGGGTCGAGCCTAACAAAAGCTGCCTCTAAGGGTGAGGGCTGGGGCTAGGCAGCTGCTGTCTCTTGTGAGGAGGGTGCTGAGGTGGCTGCATGGCATTTGCCCAGCCTTGTGCTGTGCTCCCTGGGCTCAGAGGCTTCCCCTGGCTCCCAGCCCTTGCAACAGTGAAGCAGCCAGAGGTTGCCCTGTCCCCTTACCTCCCTTCCAGCTTCTCCTTTAAGAGCCTGAGCTCCATGCACAGCACGGGTTATTACTGGAGTGGGAGGCTGCATGGCCCCAAGCTGTGCCTTGGCTGGGTGGCTGCCCCAGGCAGGTCTGAACCAGCTGTGCTGTGCTGCTGCAGTGCCACTGCTCTGAAAGCCCTTCTCCCTGCAGGGCCTGGCCTGGCATTCATCGCCTACCCTCGGGCTGTGGTCATGCTGCCCTTCTCCCCACTCTGGGCCTGCTTCTTCTTCCTCATGGTTGTTTTGCTGGGACTGGACAGCCAGGTAAAGCTGCAGGAGCAGAGTGATTCCCTACCAGACAAAAGCCACTGTCTCTTCAGGACAGGCTTGAGCTGAGGGGGAGCCAGTGGGGCTGGGAAGCTGGTCAGGACGGGCTGACAGAGGTGGGATCTCTGCTTTTTGCAGTTTGTGTGCGTGGAGAGTCTTGTGACAGCTCTTGTGGACATGTACCCCACCATCTTCCGCAAGAAGAACCGCCGGGAGACCCTCATCCTGCTGGTCTCCATCCTCTCCTATCTGGTTGGCTTGGTGATGCTCACAGAGGTATTTTGGGCTCAGACCACCTGCCTGGTGCTTGAAGGACAGAGTGGGACCTGGTGGGTGGTGAGGTGTATGCTGGGGCTGAGAGCTTGCTGCTGAGTCCCATCCTGCTGCCCTGCTCCTGCAGGAGGCTGCCCTGCCTTTCTCATGCCATTCACGTCCTCCCTTCCAGCCCTTACCCCTTGTGCCAGTCACAGTCCTGATATTTCTTCTGCCAAGACTGATAGCTGGAGCTCTGGACAGTCTATGTTTTGGTTATAAATTTATCTTGATACAGATCAAACCTTAACAGCTGTAGCCTGTTGCATGGGAATGGGAGTGCCCTTGTCCTTCTCTTTCTTCCTGAATGGAGCTACAGGAACACTTGCTATAAGGAAACTTGTCAGGCATGAGTGCACCCCTTATCTATTCTACTGATATCCTCTGTGTTATCCTTGTGATTAATTGCCTGGGAGCTAAACTGTTCTTGTTTAAAACTTTTAACTCTGCCTAGCACTATGTGTGTGTGGATTGATGCTGTCAGAACACTCTTGGCACTTTGTTTTCATTTGGGCATAACTGTTGGAAAAGCTGTCTCTGATGTTGTACGTGCAACATCGTGCCTGGACTTACCCACAGGCCTGTTTTGTAGGCAGCCCTGCAGACCAGGGCCGTGAAAAAGCCAGGCTGCATGCAGTTATTTCCTTCTGCAAACTGGGACTTTAAAGCCAATCAGATGGATTGTGTATCTTAAAGGGGGTTTCCATCCTCACTTCCAGCTACAAGAGCTGCCTGAGTTTTGTCTTCTAAGACCTTCCCACAATCTCTGGCAGTCAGTTGCTGTCTGCTGTGCTGCCCTGTATTGAAATGAAGGGTTGCAGAGACTCCTGAGAGCAGCAGGGTTGGCTGCATGTCTGGCGAGCCTTGGGCACAAGGGGTGTGCCTTTTCTGTAGGATAAGACCTTGTCCCAGAGAGGGAGATGCCTCCAGCTCTGGGGAAGATACTGAGTTTGTTTCCTGCCCTGGCTCTAGCTCTTTGCCTGATTCCTCTCCCCTCTCTCTCACCTTGCTGCCCACTTGGGCCTTCCCAGGGTGGGATGTATGTCTTCCAGCTCTTTGATTACTATGCTGCCAGTGGCATGTGCCTTCTCTTTGTGGCCATCTTTGAGACTCTCTGCATCGCCTGGGTCTATGGTGAGTATGAACTGGGGGAGTCCATGGCTCTGACCTCTCATGGTCTTGTCTGGTTCATTCTCAAAGTGCTGGTGGGTAGCTCAACTTGGTAATTGCTTCACAGTGCAAGGCAGAATCTAAACCTTTGCTTTGGTGCCCCTGGACTCAGCTGGCAGGGACTTCCTCACAGGAACACCCTGGGGGATCTGCTTGGCAGATATCCCCTGCATGTTCCTATGCTTTTGAGACCCTCCTTCCTTGGGAAATTGGAGCTGTCTGAAAAATCTTTTCTCAACCTATCTTCAGAGGGCTTGAGACTCAAACATTTTTGAGAGCTCTCTCTCAGTCTTGACAGTCACCAGGTATGGGTAAAACCTGGGCAGAGGTCCCAGCCTTGGAGATGCTGAGGGGCTGGCCCTGCTGACCTACTGAGCTGTTCTGGGGGATAGAAGTTAGTCCAGGGCAAAGACCAAAGCTGGCCACACTCTTGATTGTTGGCTATGCTGAGGCTATTGCACCTAAACAGTGCTGAAGCAGGACCCTGGACAAGCAGACCCTGCTGCCCTCCTTCCCTGTGGCAGTGAGGGATGCTGTCCTTGCCCTCCTCTGCAGGTGCTGAGCGTTTCTACGATAACATTGAAGACATGATCGGCTACCGGCCGTGGCCCGTCATCAAATACTGCTGGCTCTTCATCACCCCTGCGGTTTGCATGGTGAGGACACGCAGCAGGAGGAGCTGTGGGGAGGAAGGTGGGCAGAGCTGGGTGCCTCTGAGATACAGACACCTACACAGAGGGATGTGCATATGTATAGGGGGTTATGTGGCCTGGACTATGGGGACCTTTTGTTATTTGTGCTTGTAGCTTTGGGAGCCAGGTGTGGGGCTCAACAGCAGGGAGAGGCTCAGCTGTGACAGAGGTGTTTGCTGGTGGGACAAGCTCCTTGATGCCACGACCAGTGTTGCCCATGGGGGCTGTCCCAGCAAACCCTGTTTAACGGCTGTCTCCTCTGTTGCTGCCCTTTAAGTGCTCCTTTTTACCACGAGTGTCTGTGCAGACATGTACTCACCACGAAGACCTCTCTTTGCTCATGGTGTTGATTTTCTTTCTCTTTTTTTCTTGGTGTCTTTCACCTTGCCAGGCAACCTTCCTGTTTTCTTTGATCAAATACACCCCACTGACGTACAACAAGAAGTACGTGTACCCGTGGTGGGGAGACACCCTGGGCTGGCTGCTGGCCCTCTCCTCCATGGTGTGCATCCCTCTCTGGATCATCTACAAACTCTCCACCATCAAAGGCTCCCTCAGAGAGGTGAGGTTTGTGCTCTAGGATCAGGGCATGGGCTGTGCTTCTGTGTTCAACTCCAGCCCTGCAGCGGAATCATTTGTGTGTTGCAGGTTGATTAGCAAGGAGCCCAGAATAAATGAATTAAATGAGTTAATTGCTATAACAGACCTGTTTTTTAAAGTTTTGCCTTGCTGGAGGGCTGCTCCAAGCTGGCTGCTGCCTCGTGGTACCCTTTTTTCATTTCTTTGGTCTCTTGGCAAGTACCACCAGGAAAAAGGTCATTAGATGGAGAAGATAAAGATGATCTCCATGCTGCCCTTAACTGGGGCTTCAGGACTTGCTCTGAGAAAGCTCCAGAACCCCAGAGCATTATGGTCAGCTGAGTTTACCAGTCTGTGCTGAGGCCATAGATTTGGAATGGAGAGAATCACTGGGAATTTGGAATTCCCATCAGCCTTAATGCTCTGGGTCTGTCCTTCTTCCAGAGTGATGCATTGCTGGTTGCCCTGTAATACACTGGTGGGGCAAGGAGCTAGAAAACCAGGCCTTGCTCCAGATGAGCATCCCATCCCTATCACAGCTCATGACTTCAGGGTGAGGTTTCACAAACAGTCCTGAACCCCCAGGATCCCTATCACTCCCTCCCTCCTGCATGTGTTCAAGAATGGGTTGTGACAGCAGTGGGCCCCTGACCCCCGTGTCCAGCACAGACAGGGAGGAGTGGAAACAGCTGCAGGGGCATGGCAAGGCTGCACAGCATGATGTGGTATAAGAGTAACCCCTTGTGAACTTGTCCCAGTTAAAGCCAATCCCGTGTGCACAGGCTCTGTGCTGATGGAGGGCATGACCTGGAGGTACTTGGTCACCAAACTTCCTTTGGACTGTTTTCTAGCCCTGGCCTGGGCAAATGGAGGACAGAGCTTTCCTCCATTATCCCTGTGCTAGATATATCATGTGCTCAGTGCTTGCCTTGGGACAAATTGTTGGAAGATGAGTTTATCCCCTCAGTTCCTGAAGCACTGACTGTCCTTATTTTGGATATCTCTGGTGTTTAGGGACCAGATCTGCAGCTGTGTCCAGCTGGCTGAACAAAAACCATGAGTGGTAGGTGAGGGCCCAGGTCACTTCTTGTCCTTGCACCTGTGTTTAGTGTCTGTCTTTGCCTTCCAGAGGTTCCACCAACTCACCTGCCCACTTGAGGACTTGCCTCCCAGGCCGGGCACAGAACAGCCCCTTCCCTCCACCAGAGATGGCCTCCTGATGCTGACAGAGCTCGAATCTCATTGCTAGGACCAGTGTGCCTCTCTCTCCCTCCCCCCAGGATGGCTTCTATACAGCCTTTGCCACCTGTTGGATAATGCAAGGCTTCTGCACTCGCCAAGGAGAGAGGGATTTCTGGGCTGAGCTCCCTTCTCTGGAAGATTTGAAGGGCTGAGGAAGAGGCTGCCATGGAGATGGTCTGTGTGGAGTTAGCAATGCACCTTAATTCTCTCCCTGGAGAGAGCTCTGAAGGAGCACATCAAGCACCAGTGTTCCTGAGCATGCCCCAGGGCAGAAAGGAAGGACTGACCCTGGAGTAAAGAGTCAGTCTCAGAGCTGTGGCTCCAGTGTGGACTTTGGGAGCTTCTCCATTCATTCCATTAAATCTATGTTTTTCCTGACTAGATCTGCTCTGTCTCTATTTTGTCCCACTGGTGTTCCCTTCCAGCAGCATGTTAGGGGAGATATGTGTCAACTGAGCTGTGCTGGACAGCTGGGTCTGGATCTCTTGCAGTGGCACAGTGATATGGGAAGGTGGCCAGAGGAGAGGAAGCTTGGTTGGGTAGGAAGGAAAACAGGGAACAGTGGTTCAGAGGCTCCTCTAAGTGTTAGGTCTGGGGTACCCTGGTGAAGAGTGCAATGCCACCTTCTGCTGGAGCCACTGCCAGCTCAGGCAGAAGTGTCACCTGTCTGATGAGTCACTGGGCTGTTCTGGGGTCTGAGAGGAACATGTGGATTTGTGTTCTCTTCTTGCAAGTGAGGGAGCATGGGAAGCTCTCCCTCGCCTCTGCAGGTCTGTGTCTTTTTCTGTGCTGAGTACCTTCCAGGTGCTCTGGAGCCAGTCATTTTGGTTTTCCTGTGAATGGAAGAAGGGCTGAGTGGAATGGAAATCCGCATGTTATGTCAACAAACAGGGCCCCTAGTTTCCAGGCTGTTTGGGTAAAAGAAATAAAACTCAAAGAACTTGTGTTTTAAGTTCTGTAGCCCCAGCATCCGAGGAGGGCAGCCAGAGGACACGTAGCCCTGGGAGGCTGGATGGCTCCCAGGAAACCCTGAGGAAGCTGGAGCCTGGACAGAGCTGAGCCAGCAGCCGGAGGCGCTCAGCTTCCTGAAGCACACAAGGACCCTGGCGGGCACCACGCTCCGGCCAAGGCTTCTGCTGCCGCGGGCAGAAGACGCGGATTAAAGCAAATTAAAGCGAATTAGCGCAGTCCGCGCCATTAGCCACAAGGTGGCCCCAGGCCCCCAGCCTTGGCGCCGGAAGGGTCCCCGCGGGCCGGCGGCACCGGGACCGGGACCCGGCCTCCTCCTCACCCTTCCTTCCCTCTGCCCTGGGGAGCTTTTCTCTGCGGACATCCTCCTCCCACAGCGAGCGCTGATCTCACAACGGTAGAGAAACTACCTGGAAAAGTCCACCATGCAGATGCCCATGTCCCCAAAAGTAAAGCTAATAAAGAGCACCAAAACAATAAACAAGTAAATCAAGCTACAAAAATAGAAACTTAAGTTACCAACACAAAAGAAAGCTGTTCCTAGCTCAATAAGCTCATGGTGCCTCAAGTCATCAAGGTAGAGATCCCATCTATAAGTGAGCACAAAACTGAAAAGTAGATCTCACCATAAACAGTATTTCTCAAGTTATCCATAACTGCAACACATGTACTACAATCAAACAAGCCAAGCAAATAAAACACCTATAGTATAGTAAACAGTGACCCAAATATAAGTATAAAAAAGCCTGGCAAATTAATTACATTACACTGCCCCAGACATGCCAAGGTAAGTACTATGTACTCACAATAATAAAAGCCACCACAAAATAGCTGAAGACCTATGCTGTGTTCATGCTGCAGCCCATAACACCATTCTAAGCCTTGAAAAGCAAGTTCTTTAAAAGCATAGTACCCCTGAGAAGACTGAGTCAGACAATAAAACTCATTTCAACACCTTATCAACACCTGAACTAAAAAACATAGCATTGAGTAAGTATACCATGTCCCCTACTGTACACCAGCTGCTGAAAAAGTTAAAAAGGTACAATAAACTATTAAAAACCACCTTAAAAGCATTAAGTGAGAGATCTTTCAAAAATTGAAAACAGCATCTAGCAAAATCCACCTAGTTAGTTAACACCCAAAGTTCCACCAACAGAACAAGCCCTTCCCAGTCTGAGCTCCTGCATACAGTAAATGGGGACAAAGTTCCTGTAGTACATGTAAAAATTTGTTAAAAAAGACAGTTTAAATCACTTTTACCTCAAGTACAGACAAACCCGTCCGTAAAACTGTCTTTGCTCAAGATCCAAGTTGTACATAGTGAATAATACAGAAAGATAATGTGCACCTCAGAAAGATCTAATTGTTAAGTGAAAACCATGTGTAAATATCACTTTTTATTGAATGTCACTGCCATTGTCTGTTTATGGCTGTATATTGTTTCTGTATAGATACATGCATGTATAATGTATGTGTTTGTAGAGTATTATACAATTTAGTTTTGCTAATAAGTTGACAATATGGGGATAAGGGGTGATGGACTGTCCTAGGGTGATGTTATGATGCTTGTATCCCCAGTTGTCTGTTCTGTGTGTGCTGTATGTTGTGTTCTGTACCTTTCAGACTGGTTCTGAGAATGAAGCAGAGAAAGAAGAAGAGCACAGTTTGTTTGAAAAAACAGCGTTCACTCCTATACATTCTTCTGTCTGGACTCTGTTGTGTTCGTTGAAACTACAGACAATAGCTGGAGAAAAACTTTTTTTTTTTTTGCTTTTAGTTAGTTTAGCTAGCTGAGGCAAAAAAGCTTCCTGAACTGGGGTTTTTTTTCGCTTTTTTTCTTAAAACTGTTTAAATCTGCTCTAGACTGAAAAACCCAAAAAAAGACCAAGATCTCACACCCGTGGCCCACCGGGGCCTGGACCTCAACATTTTCCAGTGCTGAAAAAACTAAAACTGATAAAAAACTGAGAGAGCTGAGCTAACTCATGGCAAAGACTTCTCTCAGTTTTACCATCTCTCCTTGGAGCAGTGAGAAGTTTTATTGTTTCATATTATTCATTCCTTATGCTTATGAGCATTTTGTTTTTTAAATAAATAGTTTTTTCCACTTTTCTCTGAGAAAGTTCCTTTCCCGAACCAGCTAGGAGGACAGGCCGTTTGAGTTTGCTCTCCAGAAGAGCCCCATTCAAAGATTTCCTCCCAAATTTACCCTAAACCAGAACATGGACTAAATTTGAAATTAATTTATTTGAAATTTCCAGATGTGACATTTTTTTCACAACACTTTTAAGACAGCATGCTTAAAAGGAATTTTTGGTGAAATTTGGAATATGGCGATATCAGCATACAGTGATTGTCTATGATTTGAAATATGGTGAAAGGAATTTTCATTGCATCCAAGATTAGCCTTGCAGTCTATGGAATATGCACCATATTTTTGCCAGCTGGGGAGATGCTGATCTCCCTTTAGACAACAGGGTTGTGGTCATTGGTTATTTCCCACCTTCATAATCCAAAACCTACAAATTTGCCTGAGAATTCAACCCATTGCTTACTGGTTAACAGGCATGAGATTAAAGGGCCTTTTTTTTCATGGATTGTTTTGTGGTGGTGGTCGTGGTTTTTTGGTTTTGCTTCGTTAGTTTTGATTTGGGTTTTTTTGTTTGGTTGGTTTTGCAGGTTTTTTGGTTGGTTGGTTGGTTGGTTGGTTGGTTGGTTGGTTGGTTAGTTTTTTGGGGGTTTTTTTGTTGGTTTTGTTTTGGTTTTTGTTCATTTGTTTTTATGAGTGTGTGTTTTGATTTTTTTTTGTTTTGTTTTGGTTTGTTTTTGGTTTTGTGGGTTTTTTTTTTTTTCAAATGAGAAGTCCACCCAAAAATGAAGAAGTCCCTGAAATTCTGCCTGCCGTCATTGGTGCTTGGAAAGGATGACCTGTCCATTTATCCATCCATGAAAACCAGGCTCTGCTTTTCCCTTTTTGTGTCAGTGGTGCCTGGGGAGAAAACTCAGCTTTCCTTGTCCATGCATGGAGATGCTCACACAGGGCAGGGGAAAGACTTCAGATCTCAGGGACAGATCCATAGATGAGGATACATCTGCTGCCATGGAGAGCATCCCAAATCCTGGGATGTTTGAGCAGATGCTTGAGAGGTTTTTTCCTCTTGCCCTTAGTGGTAACTACAAGGCAGTTTTCCATGGCTGTTGCAGAACAATGTATTGTGAGTCGTGTTGCACATTTTGGTGACAAGAAAAGTGGATGTGTTGGATGCCATGGTGCATAAATGAAGAGAACAGATACGATGAACATGTTAACTCGTGGGGTACATAATCCTGTGAAGCAGAGATCTCCAAATAATCTGTCAAGAGTGTCCTACAGGCAGGGGCTAATGAGCACATCCCACAGAGCAGAGCATTTGGTTGAGCCTTGTGTGCTGACATGGTTAGCAGCCTGCAGGAGGGGGATCTGCATGGTGCAGATAAGGGAAGCATGAGGGGGGGAGCACGCTGGAGAAGCTGTTACTTCCAAAAAGTTACCAGTGGTTTTGTTACCCCTGTCTCCATACGACCTGCCCAGAGTTGCAACATCTTGGGCAGCAGCAACAGGCGCCTCCCTGTGCCTCCATCTGACCTTGTCCTTTGTGTCCTTGTGCCCTGTGCATCTGAGGTGTTTGCTGTCACATGTCCCACAACGCCAGGCTCAGCTGCCCTGAGGGAGCAGAGAGGGAAAGCAGGAGCAAACGGGCACATACCCATGTGTCCTCTGCCTGCCTTTGTTCTGTGATCCTCTTGTTGCTGGGCAACTCAGAGGCTGTTAGACTACAGATGTCTCCCCAGCACTGCCAGTCCTCCCTCCTGACCACCTTTATTGCTGACTCTGGGCTCCTAAGCCATTTGCCCTTGCCTCATCCTCTCCCATACCAGGGATGCTGTGAAACAGCATGTTCACATGTCTCACCCTGCCTGTACTTTCACAGATAAAGGCTCCTGGCAGCCTCCTCCTCCCTGGGAGCCCGGCACAGGAGCTGCTGGAGCCCATCAGGGTTCTGTGGGGCCTCATTAGCTCTTGTTGCTTTGGTTATGTTCACTTGTGATTAGTTACAGTGAAACTGTTGTCAGAAGTCACAGGCTTACTCAAGCAGAAATTAGCCATAAACATGAAAAATAAATTATACCAAATGCCTAGGGGAAAAATCCCCTGCAAACATAGTGTTCAGTCAGCAAGGCATGTTCTCAGCCAAAGAAGCAGCAACGTTGTGCCCATGGGGCAATCAGCATTTCTCTTATTTTGTTAGCAAAAGTGTTAAAAGATGGGATTAGTCTGGACAAACGAGGGTAGCAGTGGTTTTTTCCCCAGGTGGCTCAGCGAGGAGGGCAGCCAGGACTGCAGGCTCCACTGTGTCCAACAACTGTCCCAGAGACTGCCTCTGCAGCCTCTAATGTCTGTAAAGCACAGTTTGGAGTCACCCATAGGGTGTCATGCTGACAGACCTCTCCCAAAATCTGGCCTAGGGGGAGATTTGACTCATTTTGGCTTGAAGCCTTGTGTCTTACTGGCTCAGGGGCCCAGGACCCACTGCTGCTAGGGGGCATGGCCCTAGTGTGGGCTGAGGTTGGCAGCCTGCTCCTCTGGGCTGGCTCTTCAGAGGGCATGTCAGGGCTGGCTGAAAGGGAGGAAAGGGTGGGGATACCCGGGTGATGGGGAAAGCCAGCATGTGTTCTGAGAAAAGAAACTGTGAAAGGAGAGGCATGAGGGCACTGCCAGCTGGCAGGTGGTGAGCAGGGTGGGGAGGAAGACACCTTTGATTAGGTGCAGGACAGATCTGAGGCTGGGGTCAGCCATCCTTCAGGGCAAAGGCTGAGTCCTGGGCTCCAGCTGCCCTGAGCCTGGCAGGCTGAGGTTGAGGGAAGCTGGTGCTTTCAAAGAGAGTTTTCGTCCTCTGCTCATGAGAAGGGATGGACACCCATGCAGCTGGCTCTGAGCTGGGACTGCAGAGGGAGTGGGCACCTCTGTGTGGTTGCACAGCAGTGCTTTCCCAGTTCTCCTGTGCACCCTTGGGTGCAGTGAGATGGAGCTTCCTCAGGATGCACCGTGGGAGAGCTGTGGAGATCTGAGTGCTGCTGGTGTGTGAGGGGGTCCAGGGCTGGGAGGGGTTCATGCTGCCTGGGGAGGGGAGTGCTTTGGACATTTCCAGGATTTATTGCAAGCAGTACTTCACTTTTGAGGATGTGTGTTTAAGAGCAACCTCACCCATGCTAATGGAGGAGAGGCCCACATCGTGGGGTGACCTGCAGTCAGATTGTCACATCCTTTGGCAGCCCTGTCCTACCTTCACAGCTGCTCAGCCCAGAGGGCCTGCTCAGGGCTGACTCTGCCAGCTCAGGGCTGACTCTCCCAGCTGGTGGTCAGGGAGTGCAGCCCTTTCCCTGCTCTCTCCGGGGATGGGACTGAGCACAGTCTGTTCCCCACCAACTGAGCTGCTCAGAATGTGATTTTTGCTTTTCAGTCTGGGTCATCACACCATTGAGATCCCTCACATGGAAACTGATGTGGTGAGAAAAATGTGCCCCTGCCCCTATAGCAGGATTTAAAAGCCCTGTGAGTTATTGCCTGGTGGGAAACTCTGAAGCCTGAGTGTAACTTCTGGTACCTTCTGGGCTGGCAAACAGAAATAGCCTTTTTTTTTCCCTCTGGAGAATGATTTTCACACATTGCTGGATAAAGTTTTCACTCAGGTTGACTTTCTTCTTGTTTTACCTTAATGTCACAGGTCATTTCCCATCTACAGCTTTGCAAAACCCCTGCGATGTTCCTGTGAAACATTTCAGTATGGATAAATCAAGTTTTTAGGTCAGCTCTGCTTACCTAGGCTTATCTCAATCCCCTTTTCATATCTGGATAACCTCTATTGCACCTTTTCCTCAGTTGTGCTGGGTCATGCCAGTCCCCTGTGACAGGACAGGCAGTGGCACTGTCCTCCACGAGTAGGGAGATAATGCAGAGGTAATGCAGAGCCAGCACATGCTCTTCAGCGTGCAGTCTCTCAGGACTTTGAAGACAGCCCCTAAAAGGCAGAGGGTGGAGCCTGTCCTGTCTGATGTTGATGCCCGGTCTCACAAGGGAAGAATCATCCTGTATTTCTCTGGGTATGGGACCAATCCACTCAGCCAGCCCGTGGGGTAGGTGAAAGTCAAGAGCTTTGAAAATAGCATCCTTGGAAAGTTTAATCCCAGAAACAGCCCCAAGTAAATGGAGATGTTTTCCCTTACTGCCTCCAGAACTGGCCTCAGTGGTTTATCCTGAGGACCCCACTCAGTTCATTCCTCTTATGCATCTCTCCAGCATCATTTGTCCCCAGGGCAATGCAGCATGCTCTAATGGGATCTGATTCACTGGCTTCTAGCACCCATGGAAGATTTTCTAGAGACAACATTACAAACAACCTCTCTAGAGTGTGCAGGCAGGTAAACCTACTTCTTCCCCACGCTGTGGCATTGAGGACTTTTGTCAGTTCCTGTGTTTCCCACTGAGGAGCTGAGAAATGCTGCTCTGGTGAGTCCAGACATAACCAAGCGTGTGTTGGATATCTCCCACGTTCCCTCCCACATGCTGCTCTGGTTTGACCACATGGGTGCATGAAAAGGTCAATAGGAATTTGGCAGGCACATTGGCAGACAAAGCAAAAGACAAAAGAGTGATAGTGTTAAACACAACCATTAAAAAAAGAGAAAAGCTGAGCTGAAGTATCTTGAAAAAAATGGGGTAACTGGAATGCCTGCTACTGGTGTTGGTCGTGAGAAGCTCTGGAAAAGCACATCAGGGCTGAGATGGAAACAAAGAAAGCTGCCAGGACAAAGCCACAGAGGGATGGCTCACTTCTATTGAGCACCCAGACACTATAAAGACTCCAGCAGTGCCTGACCTTGCTGACAGAGCTCTGTCCCAGGAGCTGTGTTTGTATTCTCAGCATATGTCACAGGCATGGAGGGGGCTTTGTGACCCCATAGTGTTCCTTCTTCACCCACACTCTGCCTTTTGCTCCACCTACCTGATGGCGTTGGTGAGACTTGAGCTTGCCCACAGAAGATTTAATGTAATGCTCTGTGGAGATTCATTCTGCATGTTTGTAGGATGACATTGAGGGATGCCCCTATCCCACCAAAGTGGTGGAGCCCCAGAACAGTGGGAGTATGTGGCAGCCAGCCTGGGCCATGCTGTGGGGTCTGCAAGGGGAGAGTTCCTGCCCTGCATGTCAAGAGGACATGGAGTTACTCCCTGACTGCTGTAGTTGATATTTACAAACTCTGGGCCTTTACCCTGCCTGCCTGTGGCTGTTTTCTCATCTTGCTTTCTTGTTAGGGCCACAGTTCAAGGTCTGGAGAGGTGCATGTTGTAAGGGATTAGGGGAGAAAGTTCTTCTGCCATGATGCACCTCCCTTCCCTACGTCCCACCACCCACGCATGAGCTGGGTGATACTTTGGTGGGGGGAGCTGGTGGAAGGGGTGGGACAGGAGGAGGAGAGAGGGTAGTCTCTGCCTTAACTCTTGCTGTATCTCTTTGGCACTCAGTGGATTCCCTGCCTGGACTCCAGTGGGACGGGAAAGGATAGGACGGGAGGGGCTTGCCTGAGGGAGACCCACGCTGGGTTCAGGTGAGTTGGGTGTTTGCTTGTTGAGCAGATCTGGCTGGATGTGTGTGCCACCCTGGGTGTGCCGTGGCTGCTGTGCTCCCGCCGCCAGCTGCTGCAGCCTGCTCTGCTCTGGAGAGAGGGCCAGCAAACCTGCAAGGGCAAAATCCTCCCAACATAAAGTAAAGCAAGAACGAGATGGAAAATAAGGAACAAATAATCAATTTGGATCAACCCAGGGGAGAGGTTTTTCTTTCAATGCTTCCTTTGGAAAAGGAAAAGGACAGGCTGAGATTCTGCACAGGGGGTGCCAGGAAGCTGAGAGCAAAGAGTTGCCTGAAGGATGGGTAATTGATACTGAAAGTTGTGGCAGCAGGGAGAAAGGGAGAGAGTGATAGATAGGTACTCAGACAGCAGAAAGATTGGGAAGAGAGACAACAGTGAGTGAGACAGGGACAGGGATGAAGGGCAGAGATGACTGGTCGATAATAGGTACAGGAGCCAAGGCACTAGGAGTAGAGTAGGCTGTAGGCATTTCAGCTACTGCCAGCATGAATCCTCTCCTCCTGTGCTGCCCTGCAGAGGTGCTGACCCCAGTACATTGACTGGGGGCCTCTAGTTTTAAAAGATGTGCCTGGGAGTGCACTTCTTGTTCTTCTTGCCCCTGAGGTTTCATCAAATTTGTTCCTATAGGGGTGAGGCAGGGAGACAGAACAGTTTCTGCATGTGCTAAACTCTTGGAATATGTGGGCATATTTGTGACCAAATTCAGGCAGAACACATGAGGGTTTCATAACACCTGATCTGTGTCTTCTTAAATCAACAGTGCTTTTAAAGTAATCACTACTAATCAGGGCTTTCATCTTATGCCAGTGGAAATGCCATTGCCCTAGTTTTTCCTCTTTGACAGCTGCTGATATGAGGCTGAACCTTGGACCTGACCTTTGTAGCTCTGCAGCAGCCAAGCTTTTCTCAATTCATGGTTGCAGCTGTGGTTGTTGCAGAGGGCAGGCTAAAGAGCCCCGTGCCTTTTCTCTACCTGATGTGATCCTGGGCAGAGCTAGAGGAAAATTTTGGTGCCCCAGGATGGAGAGCAGGTACCTGACCCCTTGGAAGGTGCAGGTGGGGTGCAGCCCACCACATTACAATGTGGCATTATGGCAGGAACTGCTGGAAAACTTAAGGCACTGCTGGAGTCGTGGTCTCCGTGTGCCTCTGCCTGTGTTGATTTCACCTGATGTGACTCATCCTGAGCACCAACTGGAGCTGGCTGAGCCTGCCCAGGGTCTGACACGGGATGCTGGGCTGAACAGGGAGCACAGCGTGGGGACAGTCACGGCAGGGAGCCCCTGTGGCCCTGCTCTGCTGCTCCGTGCTGGCCACAAACATGTCTGTGCTGAGGGACTGGGCTGTGCCACACACACTTGGCTCCCCTCATCCTCCCTGCTGGGAGCATAAGGCAGTGTTATGCCTCAACCTTGCCTGGCTTTTGGGACAGTCTTGCTTGAGTGTTCTTCCCCCGTGCTCCCTGTTTCTCATCACTGACAGCAAGTGACCCCAGGCTGTGCTTTTGGGAGGTGAGGCAGGGTGTGCCTACCTGGAGGAGTTTAGATACAAGTGCCTAGAGCAGTGTGATGCCAAATTTCCTGTGCTGCTCTCCCACCTCTGAGGCACTGGCTGGCTCCTCTGCTCTCCTCCAGCAGCTTTGCTTCCCACTCTTCCCTCAGCTCTGGCCCCAGCCCCAGGGCTGGCAGCAGGTGGCCAAGCAGGACTGGGGGCTGGCAGCCTCCATCTCTTCACCTGACCTGCTCAGGGCTGCTGGCTGGTGTCTTGCTCTGTGAAGTTGCTGCCCCAGAGTGATGGCAGCAGCCCTGTAGATGTCCTGCAGACCCTGTCCTGTCCCTGTGCAGCACCTCTGGGCTGCACCACAGGTCGCTGCCCCACTGTGCAGGGACCTGTTTGCTGAGTGGGTGCTGGAGCAGCCTGACTTTCACCCTCTGTGCCATTCACCTGCTCTGCTCCTCCAGCCAGTGGCAGGAGCTGTGCTGGACACACACTTTGGCTGCACACAGGGACCTCTGAGCCGGCCTGATGCAGCCCCAGGACTTTGGCCAGACAGCCTCAGCCATTGGTGTCTCTAGGGGCTGGATCTGTGTCTGTACCAGACCTATTGCTGCTGCTCTGTACAAAGAATGGATCCTGCTGTGGCTGCCCCTCCTGCTGTGTTGCACTGGATACAGTCAGACCATGGGCTGAGTGGAGGTCTAGAGATTGTCTGGTTTGATGCAAAGGCTGGTTTCTAGTCATATTTAGACACCATTTATGGACTTCATCAGTTAGTCTTGGGTTTTTTTCTAGGCTAGAGAAAGAAACCACCTCAGTGTTTCTGTAGCCTAAAGCAGGGATGATGATCCATGGGCACCAACAGAGACTGATCCAGCCCTGGGAAAAACAGCCTGCGTTTAGCAAGAGATTTGCCACTGATCCTCAGGAAGGTGCAGCCACTGTTAGGGGCTTCAGAGGGTCTCCTGTCTAGCAGCAGAAGACAGAAGAACAGAAGACAGAGCAGGACCCATTTGGCACCCTCCTGCATCAGGGATATGTGCTCTGAAGGGTGAGGCTCTATAATCCTTACAGATGTCTGTGCCATCAGTGAACTCACTCATAAGGAACTCACTGAGTTCCTTATCTCACTCTTTCTGGTGTCAGTAAGTAGCAAACTCACTGACTGCACAAGCATTTCTTTTATTTCACACCGGAGAAAACATAGGTAGGATCTGATTCTTGTAACAGCCTCCCGTGCCTCATGAACCTTGCTGAACGGATGCTTTGAGAATACCCTGCAGCCCACAGAACTTGGAAGTTAATTAGAAAGTGTAAAGAAGCCAACTAACTTTCAATTACTTGAAATGAAAGCCATTTTAATTTTGACTGCAGTCCTCGAGTTGATCAGTTTTTCTCTTTCTACATCTTTCCTTGCCGTTCTCTGTCATGCAGCTGGAGTGAGCCATTCTCCAGCAGCATTCCCGTTTGGAAGCAGCTGTCTCTGCTCCTGTAGCTGCTCTCAGATTGGTTGGAAAGCCCTTGCTTCCACTGCTAATATTTTCTTGTCCATCTTGCAGAGATGACCGATTCCAGTAGCAGCCCCCGTGCACTAATTCACCTGGGTTGGTTCCTAAAGCTGTACCTGGGGACTGTTGTTCCTCGCTGAGCCCGGGGTTTGTCTCTGCTCCCGCCCCCGCCCCCTGCCATCAACATGCAGCGCAGGATTTCAGCTGCCGACTGACTGCTGCCTCTGATTGTGCAACCAAGGAATTTTCTGTGTCCTCCTGCTCCTCCTTGTGTGACACAGCCCAGTCTTCTTGCTTCCCGATTCCTCCCTCCCCATCTTAAATTGCACTTTGTGTGCTTGGTTGCTGCTTAGTTCAAAACGAAACCAAGAAATACAAATGCAGTGCAGCTGTCTGCCTTGTCACCTGTGATTCTGCATTCTGCAGTTCAGGCAGCACCTTCGAGTGTCCAGGGCAGCTTTAACACTGTGCATCCTCTCAGAAATGTTATCAGCTGCTTTTTCGAGACCTTTCTGTCTGCTGTTCCTTCTGTTTCACTGTTCTCTCTGGAGATTGTCCTCATCTCATTTGCCTTATGATAAAAGAGCAGAAGAGGTCAAATGGAGGTTGCTAACTTCCCAGCAGTAGGAACTCCTGTCTGACAGCACTCGGGAACAGGCAGTAAGTTTGCAGGAAGAAAAGCTTTAGGAGAATCACTACTGACTTCTTCCTCTGGTGTCAAAACTCCAGGTGGCTTCTGTCTAATCTTTCTTGTCTTGCGCTTGTTCCTTGCCTCACCTGAGCAACTTTGAAAAAGCCCTTTTTTACCCTGAGAGAGACTGAGGATAGCACCATATTTTGCTTCAAACGATGCTTTCTTTCTCCTCTTTTTCTTACTACTGCCTCTCCCCTTCAGTGACATCTTGTTTCCAAACAAAGCTGGAAATTGCTGCTCTCCTGCACACCTGCATTGTGTGTTCAGCACATCCTAGGCAGCTGCTGAGTGACCACAGTGCTTCAGAGAAGTCCTTGGTTTTCCTTGCTCTTTGTGGCCATACTTGAAGGATCCCATGGTGGTAGGTGTGGGACAAACACAGTCCAGAGTTTGTGACCAAGGGGAGACTGTGTTGCTTCATTTGAATGTTCAAGAATGGAACTTGTTGCTCTGGGTTTGTGGCTGCCTGCATGCTGCCTGCTCTCTTTCCAGGTCCTGCAGGAATCCAGGTGTATTCTTGTTTTCCCAGCTATAAATCTTTTTGGGGAAAAGTGTGGCTATCTCCATGCACCGAGCCCAGTACCAAATACTGTATCATTTCCCATGGAGCTGCATAGAATGGAGCTTACTACTCTCTGTGGGAAGATGACAGGTCATTTCTGTGAAGGGCAAAAAAAACTCCTCCTCCAAGTTCTGAGGGCTGAAAATATGGCAGAGCACCTCTAGAAGAGACTAGTGGGATCAGAGGGAGCTGAGGAGGGAAGGTGGTGGTGATGGTGGTGGTTGAGAGGGTCCAGGGGAGGGGTAGACTGTGGATTACATCAAGATGGCATTTTAGCTGTTGGGAAAACTTTGTGGCAGAGGTAAAAAAGAGGCTGGGAATGAAGTAGTCATAGGATTTTTCTCCAGACTTTGGTGAAGGAACAGCAGAAACAGTGTAGGGGAGCAGTGAGGGCCACAGTCTTTACTCCAAACTCATATATTACAGAGGGGGCAACCAAAGGAAGAGGAAAATGGTTGCCTGTTGGGAAGGATGTAACCCAGTAGGTGGCTGTGACTGCTGTGGGAGAACCAAATTGTTCCTAGCTGGAAACAAGAAGTTATTTGAGTCCCCATCTGGCCTAAGAACATGTAGAGCAGGGGCACAGTAGGATTAACTGTTCAGGAAAAGAGCCAGGAGGTGTATGAATAGACTTTCTCATAGAAACAGCAGGCAAAGCAGAGAGGGAAGTAGTGGGGATGTGTAATGTACACAGCTTTGTCTGGGAAAAGAGACATTGTAGTTCATGCCATGAAGGGCCAAAACTTTGGGTACCAGTTTAATCCACCATCTGTTCCCACTTGAAAAGGTTTGGTTTCATAGCCGGGGTGCTTTCCCCTTTTTTAAAGTAGGAAAATGAAGGCAGAAGTGCTGTGTCTCCCCTGCTGTTCTGTGTTTTCCCCCAGCTGTGTTCCTCATTGCAGCATTCTAACTTCTATCCTTCATTTTGCCCATTTCAGGAGTCAGAGAACAGATAAAAACTCCTGGTCCAGGTGTCCCTGAGGTGGAGGCTGGTGACAGGGCTGGGGCTATGGCCTGGCACTCATGCATTCCCTTCCCAGGGCTAGGTGAGAGGAAGTTATTCTCTGATTGTGACCTTCCTCTGCACTCATGTGTGAAACAGGTCATGCAAAAATGAAATAAAATCCCAAATATTAGTAGAAATAGGCTGACTCTTGGATCCACTTTACATTAAAAGAATAAAAACAAATTAGCTAATCTTCTCCTGCCAGCTTCCTGGGACATCCTCAACAAACCCAGACTTAAACATCACCGTATTTGATAACATGCCCTGGACTGCAGCAAATTGGAATGTGCCAGGGGCTGTGACAGATCAAACACTTTTCATTAAGTATGTTACTTTTTCTCTCACATTTGACAGTGTGTGGAGCTCTGCTCCTCTCAGAGATGAGGAGGCTGTGCTGCAGCATCAGAATGAACTGATTAGCCAGCTGGCAGGCCTTACTGCAGGCAGGCAGTGGGGAGAAGGGTCTTTCTTGCCTGGGCTTTAGAAGCTGAGAAATGCCTGGCAGGAGGACCTGATGATTCCACCTCCCAACGCAGCCCAGCAGAAGGGCTGGGTGGAGGGGACAATTCTGGGACTGGAAGGACTGGTGAGCTGCTGGGGAGCTGCAGAGCTGCAGCTGCAAGCCAGCATTTAGGGTGGGTGTGTGCCTTGATTCCAGGGTTCCACCACCTACTTTAAATGTGGGGTTAGAGGTTTGTGAGATCTGTTAGAGGGCTGATTCACCTTCATGCTCTCATGCAGATCCACAGGTCTTGTAGCCCTTGGTGGTTTGGATCAGTGCAAGCCATACCAGTAAAGAGGTGCTTTCCAGCATATGGACCAAAAAGGGCAAGGGCTGGAGATAAAACAGAGGCTGCTTCCTCAGTGACTTCATGCATCTATCTGCATTTGACACCAAAACAGGTTGTGCCCACTGCAGTACTGCCCATATATAGGCTCTTACTGACAATAGTTCTAAAAACCTCTCTAATTTTACGGAGACCAGGATCTTTCTGCCGTGTTTTTGAAGAGGAACCAATATTAGCCTGGAGGATGATCTTCACCAGCCCCTGACTGCTCTCCTGTATGCTTTGTGCCCCCTGATCTTGTTGCAGCCCCTCTTACACTGGTTGATGTCTGGAATGGCCTCAGTCCTCCATTCAGTGTCCATGGAAATCTGCATCTGATAGCAAAGCAAATAGGATGAGCCCTTCAGGAAAGCAGATGGGGGAACAAAGCCTGTTGTTGCCTGGGGCATTTAGAGAGCAATTGGTGTGTTGCACTGTGAGATCTGATTTCCTTTCTTTTCTTGAATAACAGGCAGGAAACATGCCTGTGTGAAAGAACTACTTGTTCTTTGTGAACATTCATTAGAAGTTGTCTTTTCATACACAAACATCTTTCTATGCCCCAGGGCCTGATGTATCCAGAGGGTTAGCATTTAGGAAATAATTTCCTTTACAGAAGTAAATGAGACACTGCTAATGATGCTGTCTTGCGTGGATAAGTGCAAGCATGGCCCACCAACTCCTGCTCCTGCTTCCTCCTTGCTTCATTGAAAACTACACCAAAACAAGTGCCATAGTGCTCCTTGGCTGCTGGGACAGTGAGATGTCAGGGTCTACACTTGCTTGTTTTTCCAGTTAGGTCAGGTTCCCTGGTAGTCCCTACTCACCATGAGATGGCTCATACCTGGTGTTTGTCCAGAGGGGCAGGACTGGAGAGACACCAGGCACAAGGAGCGAAGGTTTATTTTGCCATCATGGTTCTGTAAGGTAAAGGACATCAAAGGTGATGAGGTCCTGCTCACCACTGAGCTGCTGACTGGGAGTGGTCCTTGGCCTGAGCTGCATCCAGAGCCAAGGAAGAGGGCAAGTTTAAATAGTCCAGAGCAGATCCAGGGGCAGTGGAAATGCTGAGTGTTGTGGGTGATGCTGATTGCTGACTCTGTTGCTCCCTGAAGATGGGGATGTTCCTTTAGATGGCACAGAAGGAATAAGAGATGTGCTATTAAAAAACTTATTGAATCACCAGCAAGATCAATTTGCAAGTTGCTACAAAGGAACAAAACTGATTTCTTTGCAGTTCCCAGCTGGTAAGAATGGAAGGAGAGATTCTGCTGCTTTGGTGAGACTTGTTTCCAGTTTATTTTCCAAATCTCAACAAGGGAATGTGTATCCCTTGCTAAAGCAAACACTTCTGGAAAGGTCAGCTTCTGCTCAGTAATGCCACCACCAGTTAGATGTACCTAAATTTACATACTGATCCTGGGAACACATCTTATTGTGGTGTCTAATCCCTTCTTTCCTCTTCCCACAAGTGTGTCCTGCAGCAGCTCCCCACATCCCATGTTCTCCCTCTCTTCTGTCCCACAGAGCCATGACAAGAGCCATATCCAAGGCAGGAGAACCCAATGGGGCCACCACATCTCCTGAAGAGATAAAAATGGAGGAGATGGAGGAGATGGAGGAGAGAGGCCAGTGGAGGAACAAAATGGAGTTTGTGCTGTCTGTGGCTGGGGAGATCATTGGCCTGGGGAACGTGTGGAGGTTCCCCTACCTCTGCTACAAGAACGGTGGTGGTGAGTTCACAGCACACCTGAGTTGTTCTAGACCTGAAGGTATGATGAGAGATCTGTTCATGCCTAGACACATTTCTTCTATGCCTCGTGTGCTCTAAGGCACTCCCTTATTCTCTCCTTCAACAAGTTAGTTCCTGCCAAAACCAGGAGGTATAAAAACTCGGGAGTGAATCCTGCTCCCTAGTGGGTACTCCTTTTTAAAACAGCATTCTTCAATCTGGGCTCCTAAAAAATTGAACTCTAGTAACAAATTAAGGCTCCTGGGCATCTCAAGAAATTATTGGTCTTTGGAAAATATCAGATGCTGTGAGTGGTCAGAAAGTCAACATCAACTTCCTCCTACATATTTCCCTTTTCCTACTTCTGGTGTCAAATCCATCTTTTTCAGGCCCTTGTTATGGAGGAGGAAAGGCTCAGATAGTGCTGGTATCCTTTGCTGGTATCCTAGCCAAGGCCTGATATGCCCTAGAAGGAGATTTCTGCCTCTTCCCGTGGAGCAATTCTCACAGTGATCAAACCACTACTAGGGAAATTCATCCCTAAAAAAGGTTCATTCACCTTCCCTTTTGTTTCTTTCCATGGCTCTCCTTTTTTCTTGCAGTAACACTGCCATAAGATCATTACATGGTTAAAAGTTAAAATTTCTCATAACAATAAAATGAATTGTAAGGGAATAATTGACTGTCACTGACTTTTCCTGGTGAATAAAAATCTAACTTTGTAAAAGAAAAGGAGGAATAACAAATTACATGTCAAATACAGCAACAACCTCTCTTTTGTTCTTGTTCTCTAAAAACACTTTGAAATAATGGTCTGGGACTTGCTCCCCTCCCACCCTACTTTGAGCTTCCTTTGTCTGCAGACCATGCCCCAGAAGCCTTTCCTATCCAAGGTGCTGTGAGCTTTCACCAACAGCTGAGTATTTCCACTGTCATTTTTCCCAGGGCCTCCAAATTCCTGTCCTCTGTGTTGTTGCTGGAGCTTATCCAAATTAAACAAGAGACAATAAAATACGTCCTCAAAACCAAAGAGGGACAGGGTAAGAAATGGTTAAAGAAAATGGAGTTAGGTTTTTCTTGAACCTGGGATGATTTTTAGCAGATCTTCCAGTGTCCTTCTCCAATGTTTTGATGGGAGGCACCAAGAACAGGTCAGATGGGCACAGGTTAGGAAACACTGGAGGTGCATCTGATCGAACAGACTGTTCTGCAGTGATGCTTTGAGAGAGGAGTCGTGGGCTTTTTGTGGAAAATTTCTCCCTGAGCTCAGATGATATCTTTGCATAGTTTATGCCTGTGGTACCCGTTCAGCAGTCCTTGCAATTTGTATGCTAATTAGCATGAGTGGAAAGGCTACTTTTGTTCACTTTAAGTATCTATTGAATAACATTTGTCTTTTTAATTAAACTGCTCTAGAATATCTAGGGCTGTGATTCAGAGGGCAATGAGGCTAGGCTTGGGAAAGGTTAGGATGGAGAGTCCTTCCTTCACAGCTCACACTTTCTTTGCAGAAAGTACCCTACTGCTGTAGGAGGCACTTTTCTCTCTCCGGAGCTCTAGGGAACCAGAAGACTGACACAGGACAAGGCAGTGTCTTTTCCATGACACTTAAAGATATCTCACCATTGGAAAAGTTCTTGAAATTGCAAAAAAGGCATTTTCCACCTACAAATGCTGCATCCCTATCCCACCCTTACCCTCCAAACCCTTGAGACTGCTGTCCTGTCGCCTTTCTCCACCTTTGGATGTACTGAAAAGGTTATACAGCTATGAAGACAGATGCCATAGAAACAATAGTGCTTATTTTCTGTAAAGTGACCAACTCCAACCTTATTTATTGCTGCACTGTCAAATTTGATCTAATTGCTCAGTATCCTGAACTTACTATTGACTCATAAGGAAAGAGGGTCTGTTTCTGGGGCCCCACTCAAGGCTGAGTCTCCTTCAGTGAAGCAGGAAATTGAGGAGGGGATCAGAGCTGGAGTTTCAGCTGGTAACTGCTGTGGGACAGTTATGAGAGACAAGACAATGGAGGTGCAAGAAAACCATCATTGCTTAGAGACCAGAATGGGCCAACCTCTGGGAAAAAACTGTATCAGATGAGAGGGTCTGGAATCTGCTGAAAGGCTCATCTGTGTGCAGGATAATAAAGCTGCCCTGCAGATTTGGCGTAGATGTCTTGCAGCACTGAAAGGAGCAGCTGCTAGTTGAGGGTCTGCAGTTCTCATTCCCTACCCTGCAAACCCGGAGTGACCCTGAGAACCAGCCTCCTCCCCTCTGGCCCCATGTCTCCTGCAGCTACACACAGCTGTGTTTAGGGGAAATTTGGATGTTCTTTGTTATTGTGACATTGTTGGCTTAAAAACAAGGGCGAGTGTTCCTAGCTGCTCACTGTCACTGGAAGGAATGTCAGTGTGGATGCCTGTGCTGGCAGGGGAGGAGAGAGCCTGGGGGGACAGTGCCTGGGAAAGGCACTCTAATCTTGCAAGCAGCTGAGGTGCTCTCCAGGCACTGGCAAGAGAGGTGTTCATGACCAAAAGTTTATTGTATGGAGTGGCAAGGCTGCCACAGTTGTTTCAGCGAGGAAGGCAGTCACCTTATCTTGTTGGAGGGGAGCAGAAGTGTGAAAATCTACACTAAGGATGTGGAGAAAGAGAGTGAGGTGACAGAAGGAAGGTCAGCTGTGAAAATGAGATCTCAGGAGCAGTTTTGAGCAGAGCAGTGAATGTATTTGGTGTTTTGGTTTGGCAGCATAACTGAAAAGGTGCAAAAAAGTTTCAGACAGCTGAACAGAGTACTAAATCATTTTTTCAGGGCATTACACTTTTTTTTTGTTTTGTTATTTTTATTATTTTTATTTTTGTTTGTCTTTTCTTATGCTTAGTTTCTGCTGGTCATTGTTTCTGGGGAAAACAATGCTCTTTCTCGCCTTCCTCTTCCATTTTGACAAGGGTTTATCTGAGGGCCATTTCAGGCTGATTTCTCTTCAGACATTTCTCTACATTTCAGCAAAAAATTATTTTTAAAGATAGAAGTTAAACTTCTTCATTTTGAAAATGCTGAAAATATATTCTTCCCCTATTTCCATTCTTCTGGTATTCTTCCATTCTTCGCAAAGCAATCTGCTTTCCAAATTTGACGTGAAATAGGTCTCAAGTAAATTTATATCCTGGCAAATTTATTACTTACCAAGAAATGTCACCAGCCTCCAGGTTTGTATCCTCTGGGCAAGTGGGAGTTTTGCTGTGACTCTCATGAAAGGCAGAACAAATGTGGTTATGTGAAACAAGGACTTATTTTGTTCACCCCATTCCTTCTGAAAGCTGGAATGAGGTCAGGAGCATGAAGCAGGGAGAACTTCTTCAGCACTATCTTTTTTTAGCTCCTTGCCTGGCTACTCCTCACCTCTAGGTTTTGGCCCATGCCAAATGCAGAAGTGCTGCAGTAACACAAGAGAGAACACCCTTGTCTTTTTTTTCTGAGAAATTATGGTGGTGGAGACTTTGTTTGCTTTAGCAGAGGTTGCACAGTTAGTTCAGAGAAATATTTATGTTTGTGTAGCTGATTCTAGCTCTGAACCTGAGTACCTGGCAAGAGGTTTTAAGGATAAGCTTTTGAAGAGGTTTCTGAGGCAGCATTTTACCCCTCTTTGCAGGAGCCTTCCTCATCCCTTACCTCATCTTCCTCTTCACCTGTGGGATCCCCCTGTTCTTCCTGGAGACAGCGCTGGGCCAGTACACGAGCCAGGGAGGGGTGACAGCCTGGAGGAAGATCTGTCCCCTCTTTGAAGGTCAGTCAAGTTACAGTATTTACTGGCAACATTTTCTAACAATCATTGACTCACATCCTTTTTTTGAAATATTATTATTCTTTTCTTTTTACTTTCTCCTTTATTCTCCCTCCCGTCCTCTCTCTCCCAGCCTTGTTATTCCTCCTGCTGCCTGCTGTGTCTGCAAGGGCATTTCCCTGACCTCTCTTTATGTGAGTGAGGATGTGTGGTGCTGGCTGGGGGCTGTGCTGGTCCAGCTGAACCATGGTCTCTGCTTTGAGGAGTTCAGAGCCTGGGAGAGAGGAGCAGCAGGTCACTGACAACCAGTTTTAAATAAATGAATTGGGCCTTTCTGGTCTGATTACTGTTTCGAGGTCTCAGTGAGCAACAGGCACAAGCAGGACCCGAGACCAAAGCTGAGCATGGTGTATATCAGCTGTAAGAATGTTTTTTGCCTGACTCTTTCCAGAAGTAAGAGACTCAGCTGCATTTCTTTTCTTCAAAGGCTAGAGGTGTATTTTTCTGAAGAGGAGGCTATGATGCTGTGGCATGGTAGCCATCAGAAAACTTGTTTCAAATCAGCGTAAGGTTTTCTGGCTGTCTGACCACAGACCTGTCTACAGTAACCAACAGTGTTTCCCATCTGCATGCACAGTCACAAAATCCTTCCTCTTTCCCTTAAGGAGACCTTGCACTATTCTCTGGAGACCCATGTTGTTGGTGTTGCATCCTTCTTACCACAGCGTGACCTGTGTCTTTGTTTGGGGTTAAGCCTCATGTGTTGGGAGTTGGTTGCCAGTCCCCTCCTCACCTCCCATGCTTTTCCTCACAGGAATTGGATATGCCTCCCAAGTCATTGTAGGGTATCTGAATGTCTACTATATCATCATCCTGTCCTGGGCACTCTTCTACCTGTTCAGCTCATTCACTTCAGTGCTACCATGGGCCAGCTGCAATAACCCCTGGAACTCAGGTACACCTTCCCTTGGTCATCTTCTAGCTTCTTTCCAATTCCCAGAATTATTTTGGGGTTTTTGTGGGGTTTTTTGTGGGTTTTTTGTTCGTTTGTTTTTTTTATTTTGTTTTTTTCTTCTTTTTTTTTTTCTAATAAGAAGCTCTCATGAGCCACTATGTGATGTCACCAAAAAATTGGCATTTTCTGGCAAGCAGGAGAGGTGGATGGTAGAGTTTTCAAGCCAATCTAGATCCCTCCTCCTGTGGCAGGAGCTTTTTATTAGCTCTGGTGCAACAGTTTGTCTTACTGTTTCCTTACTCTACTGCATTCCTGTGGAGTTACTGGGACAGTTGCTGCCAATGAACAGCTTCCTCTGTGCACTCAGCTTTTGGGTAAACCAGGTCAAGCCTGCACTGTGGGATTTTGCCAGTTCAGGTCTCCCAGTGAAGGAACCAGTATCACAAAACTCTAAGGGCACTGCTTTCCTGGCTCATCACATCCCTGCAGCCTCCATACCATTATATTCACCAGGGGTCTCATTGCTTCATGCTCACAGTTCCCTTAACTCTGCTCTGCAGAGAAGACTTGGCTTTGGCTTTACTCAAGGCACTTGTGCTGAGCCTGGGAAGGTGGGGAAGATGTGAGGTAATCCTCATGAATGTCTTTGTCAGGCCTTTTTTACATGTTGAACAGGTTGTTTTTCATGGCAACAGTTTGGTTCCCTCCCTTCTTCTCTTTCATCAGATGACTAATTTCTGCAATTAGTTAAATTTCTCTGCCCTGTGGGCCTTTCACTCACAGCTCCCTCTGCCCTTTCATCCCAGCCTTTTAAAGAGCTGATCCAATTCCTTCAGCTCCCCCATAATGGGTTTGTTTGTAAGGAAAGCCACATATGTTCTCTTAACAGAGAGAAGCTTCCCAGCAACAGCTGGTTTCCTTGGTTTTCCAGGGGATTGTCTTTTGCTGGCAAAATGCAAGATGAGGTGCATTGGATGTGTGGCATCTCCTCTGTTTTTACTTATTTCACACTTTGTAATAGGGTTGGGGATGGCAAAGGAGAACATGGAGGCTTCTGTGGTGTGTTCATATGTGGACAGGGAATGGTGCAGGATGTGGAAAGAGAATGGGATTTTCTATCCTGATTATTTGTAGTCGCTGTCCCTTGATAATCTATGTTTTGCAGCCATCTGTTTTCAATTTGGCAGGAAATTGTTCTCTCCTTCCCCCCTTCCCCTCCTGAAGCCCCTCTGGTGACTGCTGGATTGGGATTCATACCTGGGGAGAGCCAGATTTTAATGAGATGTTTAATGAGATGCTCTATAGCACAAGATGAAGGCTCTGTGTGCTGCCACAGTGAGGGTTAGCATCCAGTGGGGAGGGAACATCCCTCATGGAGGAGCCCTAGAGAATTTCTCACCTCATCAGCTTCCTTTTCTTTTGGTAGATCTCTGTGTGGACATTCTGAATAGATCCAGCCTGGACAACAGGACCTTGCCTGCGAACGCCACCTCCTCAATGATTGAGTTTTGGGAGTATGTGATTCCTTTCCCCCTGCTCAGGCTCTCTCTCATCCAAAGGCTCCAGCTGCAGGAGTCCCTGGGCAGGGGTCTGTGTGTCTGTAGGAGTGAGGTGCCATGTGTCAGATCCAACACGGGGAGCACAGGGAGCTGCCAGGGAGATGGGCACAGAGTCCAGGGTGTGAGGACTGGCACACCCCAAAGGCAGCTCAGGGTGTGCCTGCCCAGGGGGGCTCATGTGCACCCTGAGGGTGTGTTCCCTTTCTGCACTGAGGTGCCTGGGGGAGTGTGGCCATCGAGAGAGGCACCAAAAGCAGGTGAAGGCTGGCTGTAAGCAGGGGAACACGTGCTGGGTGTTGCAGGTTGGCAGGCAAGCATGAGAGGCCAGGGCAGGCTGAACAGTTCACCACAGTGAAGCACAAATGGGAAAAACTGCCTTTTACCTTCTTTTGACCCAGTCCTGCTTGTTGTCTAAGGAAAGTGATCCACCAGGCTGCTCAGGATCATCCCTACAGAGCAGGGATCTGAGATGCATGCAGGAGATGCTAGAGAAGAATTTGAGGAAGGTGGATAATTTTGAGGAATTTGGGGCTAAAGGCACTAAAACATAGTCTGAGTGAGGGGTCTTGCAGCATGCCAGACAATGTCCCAGACAGGGTAATCAGTGCAGCCTGGAGAGGTTGAAATGACTGCTGGTGCCACCCTACTATTCCAATGCTACTGAGGAAAGTCTTATAAAGAAGAGGGGTGTCAAGGACACAGCTTCAGCAGCTGGGCTTGAGTTTTTTCCCCATTTCTGTCTCCTAAAGTACATTTGAAAGGGTTGACTGTCCTTTGTCTGTTGCAGACACCACAGGGCACATGGAAGATGATATGTGCCCAGGGTTGCAAAAAGAGTCTGCACAGTGCTGGCCCCCTCTCCCACCCTGCTCCTTGCGAATACTATTTAGTGAGAGCTGAGGCCCCTCTGAAACAGTTGTTTGGGTTTTCTGTAGAGAGGGCAAGGGGACACTGAGGGAGGTGGTTTTGAGCAGAATGTGCAGAGGAGTTGGAAGTGTGGGCTTGGACTTCTGGGAACTGCATGAGTTGCAGTGCTGAGCTCTCGTGTGCCCTACCTTCCTGATGGTGAATCTCCAAAGAAGGGGGCTAAGGGAAGAGCATGGGAATCATAAAGTTAGTTTATGCTTACATATAGGGTGTCTGTAGCATATAGGGAGGAAGAATGGTAGCCATGGGCTGACAGTGGCTTTTGTGGCCTGCTTTGGATTGAGTTGTCTCTGCTGGGGAGCTGCCAGGCTTGGGAAGCAATGGGGAGCAGGTGTTGATTTTGTGTAGTGTGGGTCTGATGGGCATGGCACCATGGGTTTGGAGAGTGGGAGGGTTTGGGTCAGCTACAGGACATGGTGGAGCAGAGATGAGTAGAGAGGGGAGCCTTAAGCAGGGCTGGGATGATTTGCAGGGCTGGGAGATGTGTTGTAGATAGGCTGCTAAGCCTTTGGATGAGGTAATATGGGAAAGGTCTGTGTGGGTGAGTGGGGTCTGGAGTGTTAATGCTTCTCTCCCTGTCCCTGGCCCCTGGCAGGAGGCGAGTCCTGGGGCTCACGGACGGTATTGACACTCTGGGCACGGTGCGCTGGGAGCTGGCCCTGTGTCTGCTGCTGGCCTGGATCATCTGCTACTTCTGCATCTGGAAAGGGGTCAAGTCCACGGGCAAAGTAGGAATGGAGAATATCCTGAGTCCATAAGCCTCCTTGTACCCATCTTATATGTCTTCCCCAATCTCTTTTCCTTCTTCATGAAGTTGAGGCAGGAGACACAGCACCAAAGTGAAGCCTAAAACCTGTTGAGTCCGTGCTGATATACACCAGTTGTGTTTAAACCCTAAGAGGAAGAATAAATGAGTAGGTCGATCAGGGAGGGGAGAATGAGGAAAGGATTGGGAACTGAGGGGAGTTTTGAATCACATTTTCACTTGCAGATACCCACAGTGGCTGATGGGTTCTCCCCAAGTGCCCTTGGGAATCATCCACTCACCACTGTGTTGTCCTGCTGTGGCTTGAGGGTGTTTTCAACAAAATCCTCTGCAGTGGCAGGCTTCCCATCCCCGGCAATAATTAAACACTTGAGCAAAACAGACAAGCTCGTGCCTGTAACCAGCTCAGAGAATAGATAATGAATCTCTCCTGCTTCTTTATCCTGCAGAACACTTGGGGTGGGAGAAGTGTCCTTGTTCTCTCCATTGTGCTCTTTCTGAATCTGCAGGTTTTGGGTCAGTTGGTCACTTTCTACATTTTGCTAATGAGGCTGGAGCCAATGCTTCCTCCTGATGTTTATCCTGTAGAGCAGATGGACTGGTTTTCCTTTTGGAATGTTTGATGCCTTGGGCTGGGTATTAGGGACACTGCCATGGCCTTGACTTGCTCAGAACCTCTTCCTTTCCTGGAGCTGCAATGAGATGGGTGGATCATTAACAGTGATTGATGATTAATGATTAGTCTTGTGGGTGTCCAGGGGATGTCCTAATGGCAAAGGGAGGGAACCAATTTTTGCAACAGGTTTCCTCCTTCAAATCACTGTCTCTGCTCTTCACGAGTGTTCCTTTTCATACTTGACACCCGTGTTTCAGTGTTAAATCCCATCTGCTAATTTAAAACTGTACTGGCCACCCATTGCAAAAGAATGAGATAACAACTTGCTCCCCTGACTAGATTTTTGCCAGTTTTTGCTGATGACTGGTTCTTGCTGGTGCTGCCTTGTTGTCCACCATTTCTGAAGGAAGGAGAGCCAGACTCCACCTTTATGGGGAAAGGGGATTGATGATCTGTATTTTAAACCTTGAATTTCTGATGCTCCCTAATTTGAGTACCACAGTGCCATCTTCACAAGGGATTGGGTCTGAGAGGCTGTGTGATCTGCATGGAAGAACTGTTGAGTCACCTGAGGTTCTCTTTAGCTCTCAGCCTTCTCCACTGAGTTTCTCCTTTGCCTGGTGCTTCCCCTGTGTGCAAAACTTACCTGTACAAGGAGAAAGCTAAAGTAGTTCAGTCAGGCTGGTTTAGCTGACTTGGTTTGGTAAAACCAGACCAGAAAGTGAGAGAAAACAGTGACTACATACAGTAAATGGGATGGTCTTCCTGAGACTACAGAAGATTTTTTCCATCACAATTTTTAGGGTACAGGGCTCTTGGCTATTTACCAGCCAGTTGTTATGGACATGGTGCAACAATAAGAGAGGGGGTTTCTGTCCCCAGATATACTACAGGTCAAACAGGCCAGCTGTCTTCTCTGCAGGCAGTAACTTTGAATATTACAGGGGCACTGTCAAAAAATTCAACTGCTTCGCTCTTTTTCTTTGCTGACAATATACTAAGACAAGCATTAGAAAAGACACAAGAATTCTGAGTAGGTGCATAACTTTGTTCAACAGCTCCAGATTAAACAGGAGGTTGTGCTTGCCTGAGAGGCTGCTCTAATCAGATAACCATGCCAGATCCTGATGTTTCTGCTTCTGTGATTTAAGAAATCCAAATTTAAAGAAACCATAGTGACCTCAGGACAATAATTTCAAATAAGTCCATAAAGACTCATTTTCTTTTAAAAGCCTATTTCTTTTATTCATTTTGCTCTGTGTTTCTCTTCCTTATGCATTCAGCTGTTGTGCATAAATGTTCCTTAAAAGTGATTTCTGAAGGTAGATTTTAATACTTGTGCCCAAAGGAGTGCTATTCTTATTCAATCAGGGAACAGCAAAAGTACAATGTACTGTGACTTATTTGACCAATTATCACTAAGCACAAAAAAATATCATTTCAGGCCCATCACTATGAATCCATAGAGTAAACAAGCCTCCACATTACTTGGATGAATTTTAGCAATGAATAAATGTTAGGAAGTTGCAATTTGCTCACGAATATTTTGCAAATAGAAAAAAGAATATGTTATATTAGAAAAATGGTTTAGAGATGATTAATTCTACTGTAATATTTATTTATATCACACACAAAAAGAAGTAAAAATAGGTATTACAAAAATACATCTTCTTTAAAGGCTTTGAGTTGCCCCTAGTTTTTACCTGTGAGCTCAGAGGCATTGAAGGCATGAGAGTGACGCACGAGCACTTCTGGAAATCAGACCCCTCATAGGTGTCTCAAATTGAACAGCAAAAGTTGATATTTAATTTGGAAAGCTCTTGCTGTGCATAGGACCATTTTAATACCTCATTAAAACTCAGTGGCAGGAAGAGATCTGGGTTTCTTCTGCAGCTCTAGAAAGATGAAGGGAACAGCTGGAGAGCAGAGAAATTACACTGGCTAGAAAGAGAAAACAAAGCAGAGCAACCAGTGGCAGAGTCTTGGATGAAGAACAAAATGCAGATTAACTCAATCACCAGTGAGATGTAACCTTGATTAATTTCTTTCCCATCCCTCTTCTATGTTAGCAGCAGCAGCTACAGCCAACAGCAGAGCCAGGGAGGTTTGCTGGGGTGGGGGTCTGCAGATAAGATGAGGTGAAGGGATGCCTGCCCCCCTCCCTTCTGAGCCCCTCTCCCCTGTTTCCCTGCCCCTGCAGGTTGTTTATTTCACTGCCACCTTCCCCTATGTGATGCTCCTCATCCTGCTGGTGCGAGGGGTGATGCTGCCAGGGGCTGCTGAGGGGATCATCTTCTACCTGAAGCCAGACATCTCCAGGCTGGCAGACCCACAGGTGAGGGGTGGTGCCAGGCAAATACTGGCCACAGGAATGTTCTCAGTGCCCTGCCCTTGGGATCTGAGCATCCAGCTGTCATCTATGAAAGCAGGTCAGGGAACCAGGATCCTTAAAACTTCTGAGAGGAGTCTAGTCCACCTACACAGTGGATCCTTTTTGCTTGTGGCCTGCAGCATGTGGGTGTATTAGGTCACTTCTACTCATGGGCTCAGCAAAACCAGAAGAGTATATAAAATATTTAGCATGTAACAGATAGTTTTTTCCTGGCTGTTAAATGCAGATAATTAAGAGAGGGGTTATATAATCTATCACATTTAATTGTTTTTCTGGCCTAGTTAGCACTTTGGCTCCATCAGAGCCCTCCCAGGACATGTGGGGTCCCTGCGCTTGCAGAGACCAAAGGCATGCACATAAACGTGGGCTGTGACAAGCTGCGTTCCCTTCACTTGTCCTGGGGGCTGGTCCCACCTGCCTAGGGCAGGCTCAATCCCTGCTACCAGTCCCTGGAGCTCTTGGAAACCCCCAGTGAGATCCTGGTACTGAGTTGAGGCCGGAGGAAGGGCTTTGGTTCAGTGGGATGTGTGTCTGTGCCTGAAGGGCTGCTGTGTACTTGCCTATCTGTGAGAAATCAGTGTGAACTTAGGCAGCAGTGCCTGGGCTGGGATCCTTTGAAGGCTACCAAATTCCAGCTGCCTGGATGTTTACAGATGGGGATGGCTTAGAGGAAAAAAAGAATGAGTGGGGGACGTGGAGACCATCAGAAAGGTGGGCTGTTTCTCTGCCTGCCTAAACTCCCAGCTCAGGGCTTTCCCTGGGACTGTGTGAGAGCAAAGCTGCAGCTCAGCCCACAGTTCAGCTCTCCATGGAGGAGAGGGCTGGAGCAGTGGTGAGAAACCCCACTCAGCTTTTCCCATGGAGTGCCAGAGCAAAGAGGAAATTGGGTGCATGGCACCCCACTGGCCTGCAATCTCTCTCTCATTTTGGTAATTTTCTGCCCTTCAGTGTGCACTGTGGCCTCAGAGAGATGGGAAACTAGATCTGGGAGCAGGAAAGGGAGTACACAGATTGTTGATCACACTCTCATCTGGGGTGACTCACCAGTGACTCTGCAAGGAGATTAATCATCTGGGCCACGTAGGGACCACAGACATCTTCAGATGGACCCATGCTATCAGGGATGTCATCTCTACCCTGAATGCAAAAGTGGGGGATGGAGAAATGGTGTCACCTTGAGTGGGATGTGAAAATATGGTCCACTCTAGAGCCTTTTCCTAAAGGGCTTCCAGTTCCATAGCTCAGTTTTTTCAGATAGGTATCCCAGATTCTCCATTCACTGTAGATCCCCTTTCTGTCTCACAGGGTTTGTTCTCCATAACTGAAGGAGTTATTGTTGACAGGGCACAGCCATTTGTGTATTTTGTTGCCAGGTCTGGAGACCACTGACCTTCTCTGTTCCAGGTCTGGATGGATGCAGGCACTCAAATCCTCTTCTCTTACGCCATCTGTGAGGGGTGCCTGACAGCTCTGGGCAGCTACAACAAATACACCAACAACTGCTACAGGTAGGAAGAGCCTGGACTCCTCATCTCCTTCTGGCAATTTTCTCAGCACAGAGCTGCACCAGAGGAAGGCTCTGTCCCTGGGAGAGACCTTGGGTCGTGCTGCTGTGACTGATGAGCTTCTCAGAGTGCAGAAGCTGCTGAGGACACAGTACAGGGATGGAGAATGGCTGAGGGAAGAGAGGAGTCCAGAAAATGGCTTTAATAGTGCTCACTGTGGAAACAAGAGACTGGAGGAGGGGGAGGAATGAAAATGGAGAGTGTCTCCAGCCCCTGTGTAGACAGCACAGTGTATTTTGGCAGAGTGAGTGGGCAGGGGTGACATGGCCAGCTCTGCCGTCACTTGCTAGGCAGGGGAGGGGGTACAAAGATGATGGCTGGGCCCCCTGTCTCCAATGCTTTCCACCATCAAATTAATGTACTGCCAGTGGCCTTTTGATCCTATCAAGGAGATTAATCAAGTCTGTCTGGCCTTCTCCTTGCCCTTGGATTACAGATCTATTTTATCCATGGCCTGACATGGAGCTCAGTGGAGCCATCAGGACCATTTTTGACACCCTCTACAGAGCCCTGAGAAGCAGGGACTTTGCCATTCTTTCACATATTGCTCCAGCACAGATGGTAAAATGGAACTGTGCTTGGGAGACATCAATCATCTCTCCTTCTATTCTCTGATAGGTGCTGCCATGGCTGCTGGTTGGACAGTTAATACTTTCTTCTGGCTCTCCCAAAATATTTCAGTCACCAGTGAAGTAGTGTGCTGACACTTCCTGTAATTCCTTACGTGCCTTGTGCTCCAGGTGTCCCAAAAGTGTCCACAGTCCCTGCCCTGTAGCAGCTGATGCTGTGGGTCAGCTCTGGCAGCTGCCCAGGCAGGATCCAGGGGTGTGGGGCTTCCAGCCCGGGCAGCTCAGAGTGGTGCCCAATTTTCACAAGGACCACGTGCACAGAAGTTTCAGGACAAGCAGCATAGCACATCCCAGCCTCCATGTGAGCATAGCTAATAAAGACAGTGTAGACACAGCCCTTGTCAGTGAGGATTTTTATTATCCTATTGCCCTTGTTTTACTAGGCCTGCTGAACCTGTATGTCTTCATGCTTCAGAAACTCCTCTTTCTTGACTGTTTCCTTTTGCAACCTCTTTCCTCTTCTAATTTTCTGTTTTCCTAATTTTCTGTGGTTTTTTCCCCTATTCTCTGGACTCTTGTAATTTTTTTTATTATTGTGTGGTTTATTTATTTATTATTTCTGTGTGGTTGTCCCCCATTCCCCTGCTCTGCCATGTATAGTGCTGTAACTCTTGGCTCTGTTGTGAGCTTTTTACATCTGCAGGGTTCAAGAACAGCATTGCTGTTTCTCAGTAGTGCTGTCCTGCTAGGGATGCTGAGCACAGACATGGTCCTAAGTGGATCCATTCTGCAGCAGGAAATCCCCATTTCTCTCTGGTCTCCTTCCTGCAGGGACTGCATCATGCTCTGCTCCCTGAACAGTGCCACCAGCTTTGTTGCTGGCTTTGCCATTTTCTCTGTGCTGGGCTTCATGGCTCGAGAGCAGGGAGTACCCATTTCAGAAGTGGCTGAATCAGGTAAGTTTTTCTGGGAGACTTCAGAGCCAAGGGAAAACAAACAGGCTGAAGGGAAGGGCACTCATCTGAGGTGAAACCCAAGATGTTCTCTACATCCTGTGTTACTGTGGGTGTCTGCAGAGAGGTCTGCAGGACCAGCACTCCTCAGCATAGCTTTCAGCCGTGGGCGGGCAAGGAGCTGTGGCAATAGGAGCTTTGATGAAGTGTGTGAGCTTACTCTGTGCTGCAGGGGGTGGTGTGGGGGGCACACATGGTCATCCTGTGGTCTGTTGGCAGGTCCTGGCCTGGCTTTCATAGCATATCCAACAGCAGTAACAATGATGCCTGTGTCTCAGCTCTGGTCCTGCCTCTTCTTCCTCATGCTGATCTTCTTGGGACTGGACAGCCAGGTACAACAACCCCCCCTCCTCATCTAACATGCAGGTGCCTGTGCCCACCCTGAGCATTCCCCACACTCATTGGAAAGGATAGGGTGGGTCTGTACTTTGCTGGTACCTTAAATAGGTTCTCTACATTATATGCAGCACTTCCACACTGTGGGAGCTCAGAGCCAGGGCCAGTGGCAGGCCAGTGTTTATTTGGGCTGGCATCTCTGCCGGCATCTTCTCCCACTGTGTATGTGAGGATGTCCCAGCTACATCCCCCAAAACTGGGCTTCCTGCAGAGTGAGGCCCAGCACAAAGCAGGGCAGTCTGGGACAGGGAATTGGGCTGTTTTCTCCCAGCTGCATCCCACCAGAGCAATCCCTGTGTCCTCTTCTCACTGGTGTGCCCATGTCTTACACCCCATATCCCTGCTACACCAGGAACAAACCCTGCAGAGTGCAGTGTGCAGTTCTGCTGCTGGCACGAGGGAAGCAGAGGGTGTCCTGCATGTCCCCCAGGCAGGTGTTTTGCTCAGGCTCTGCTCTGTTAAACCTCAGCCCTTGTACCTGGATAATCAGGCCTTTTTGCCCTGTTTCTACCGGCCATTGGTGGAAGCGAGGCAGATGAAAAGAAAAAATGAAAAAAGAAGGGTTTGTGTGGTGGGAGGACAAAAAGGACAGGGAGGGGAAGTGCGTGCTTGGGGAAGGAGAGACACTGATTTCTGTGACCTGTTTTCTGCTGCAGTTTGTCTGTGTGGAGAGCATGGTGACAGCTATTGTTGACATGTTCCCGGGAGTGTTTCGGAAGAAGGGCCGTCGGGAGCTGCTGATCCTGGCCATTGCAGTCATGTGCTACCTGCTGGGCTTATTGCTGGTCACTGAGGTGAGCAAGGAGCAGCTGGGATGTACAGCTGAGCACCAACCCCCCTGCTGCACACCTCTGGAGGTCTGGGCAGAGACAGCAGGCTTGTCTTCAATGCTGTTAATTGTCTCTCATTTCTGATGCATTAGCTGGTGTGTCTCTCAGCCAGTGCTGCTTTGCCCCCGTGTGACACTGGTGCACTCACTGCATCACTGAGCCCCGCAGAGATCCTGGCCCCATAGCCCAGAGAGGCTGCCTGACACGGGCTTTGTGCAAATACCAGACCTGGGAGCTAAAACAAGCTGAGCTGCTTGAAAACAAGCTCTTCTAAGGGCAGCGATCATTTGCTGGCTGCTCTCCACACAAAGCAGAGCAGCAGGAGAGGAGCCTGGGGGTGATGGCTGTGCCATAACCCTGCTGGAGCCCGTGGGAAGCCTGTCATCCCGGGAGCAGAAGGAGCAGAGCTTTGCTGGTGTGATGCCATGCACAGGGTGTTTGCACTGCTCTGCAGATAAAAGCCGCACCTCTTCCTGCATGGTGCTGTGCTCTGTGTGCGCCACAGGCTTGGGTGGGGGTCAGCACTCCTGTGTGCCTCCAGAGCTCTGTGCTGACAGATAACCCCTGTTAACCCCCCGAGGCACAGATGGACGACCCTCCGGCAGGATCCCGGCTAAGGATCTGATAAAGGCAACACCTTCTGTAATCAATTTAGGTGACACTATGTCTAGAGCTGTTCAGTATTATTTGAAAGCATCTACTTGCCCTTCAAGGCTTTCTCTTGGAGAAATCACATGAAAATCATCCACGGGCCTGTACAGGTGGCTGATGGCAACTCTGCAGGGCTCAGCTTGAAGTCAGAAGCAGCAGGAAAGCCACATGCCTCTGCCATTGCAGAGCTTGGAACCTGTGCAGTGTGTAAGGTTGGATGAAGGGAAAACCAGGTATCTGAATATCCTTGCTCAAGATCACAATGTTTTTGGTGCAAAGATCTCCACTGCTACATGGTTTTTTAAAAATGGTTCTGGGAACTTCTTAATTGTTTTAAAACAGCCAAACAAGCCAGCTCCTGCTCTTATGCACATAGAAGCCAGCCTAGCCCAGCAGTATCATAAAATGGGCATGAAAACTCTCCTGCCACAAGGCTTGACTGTGTTTTTGGAACAGAGTGAGGGCACCCCAAGAGAAAGTTTGTCTCCCACCTGCTCTAGGTTCAGTGTTTCTGCTGCCATTCTTCTGCTTGCCCTACTAATTTTTCCTGACATGGAACAGTCTTGCCATGGCTCTGTTTTCTCTACCTCTTCTACAGGGTGGCATGTACATCTTCCAGCTCTTTGACTACTATGCTGCCAGTGGCACATGCCTGCTCTTCCTGGCTATTTTTGAAGTCGTCTGTATAGGATGGGTGTATGGTAAGTGGAGGAGAAAAATCTGTCTTGTTCCTTCTCAAGGCAAGAATGGGGGGTTGAGAAGTGAGAGTGGATACAAAAGATCCTCAGGAGGCAAAGAAGTGCTGTGATTTTGTTCTTTCTTGTCTAGTTTTCACTGTGTTTCCTTGCAACATTTCTTAATTGCACCACATTTAGACTAGGAATGTTTTTCCTTCTCTGTAGGTGCCTCATATTAAACTACCTTGCTGTTCTTCCCATCTGCCCTTTGAAATAGAAAATCAGCTATAGAGGAGTGACTGCTGTTCTTTGGTGCCTGTCCCTGTCTGCTTACACTGTGCATTTAGTTTAGTCCTGCCAGTTAATTTAACACAAAATTCTGGGATGCCAACTTGCTATGTGTTACTTCTGTGATGATTCCTGCTTCCTATTTACCCTGTGATGGCACTGAGAAAAGAAACAGGAGGAACTGCTTTGGCTCTCAGTGAAGTCTGTAACTAAACTACTCAGGAGCAGGATAAAACTGAGCTTCATGGACTATCAGGAGGAAACCAACTGTGTGTTAGTCTGTGCAGTAAGAAGAGTCTCCTCTGATATCCTGTGGAGATCTCTTCCTGGCCACAAAGGGTTTGGATCCTCTCCCTGAAGGTTGTGTCAAGGCTGACAGGTTTTGGACAAAGTGTCTTGTGTGTGATGCAGAGCAGCTGCTCCCTCTCTTTGCTTCGTGGAACTACATCAGCCTCATACCTGTGGGGACTGTGCACAGCTGTAGTAGATGCCAGCTTACACCCAACCTTAACAGCCTACAGTCACACACCTGCTGGTCCCAGCTACTTATTGCCATCATAACCTCAGGGAAAGATTGCAAACACAGAATCATGTGGGGTCTCAGCTGTCAGGAGTGGATGCTTATGAAGGAATACAATAGAAGAAAAATTAGGAGTGATACTTTCTGCGAATGTTCTTCCAGCTTTTCACAACTTACAATAGAACCATAGAATAGTTTGGTTTGGAAGAAACCTTTTAAGGCCATCTAGTCCACCCTCTTGGCCACTTTCCATTTGCCCAGGTTGCTCAAAGCCCTGTCCAACGCGGCCTTGAACATTTGCAATAATAGTGTATCCACAGCCTCTCTGGGCAACTGGTTCCACTGTCTCAGGATCTTCAGAGTCAAAAATTTCTTCCTTGGATCCACTCTAAACCTCTCTTCTTTGAATTTACACCTGCTAGCCCTTGTCATGTCACTACAAGCCCCCTTTCTATATTCAAAGGCTGCAACAAGGTCTCCCTGGAGCTTTCCTTTTCCAGGCTGGACAATGCAAACTCTCTCAGTCTGTGTTCACAGGACAGGTGCTTCAGTCCTCTCTCAGTCATCGTGGTCCTTCTCTGGACCCATAGCTCCACGTCTTTCTTGTTCTGGGCGTCCTAGAACCACATGCAATACTCAGCTTGTTGCCCAGGAATTTCCGGTGCCAGAAGCAAAATCTATTTATTTCTCTTCTGTTGTTTTTTGGTTTGGTTTGGTTTGGTTTTTTCTCTTTTTTTTGGCTAAACATTAGTCAGCCACAAAATGCTGCAGCAAGGAGTTCCATGGCTTTCTCAGGTGTTGTGTGAGGAGTCAGTTTTTTTTCCTTGTTCTGAATCTGCACCTTCCATTTGGTGCCACCTTTGCCTTGCTATGGGCAGTCAGTCCCTGTGTGCTCCTTTTGGTTTTATAGAGGTTGCACTGGCTGTAGTGCAGTTGCTGAGGAAGGGCTTACCAGTTTCTCCAAATACTTTATGTATAGCAGGAGCCAATTGCTAGTTTGGATAAACTCCTCTCTTACTGAAAGGGTAACCAGCCCAGCTGCTTGGTCTTGGGCTCCAGGGAATGCAAGAGAAGCAGATATGTAAGAGAGATTCATTTTAGGAAGATGTCCTTCAAGGGAAGCTCATCTGACAGCTTGCAGTAACAGATCCTGGCCAGATTTTAATTTTGAGTCACCTTCTGCCCAGTCCTTTTGGGATTTAAAGGGATATGGAGATCCCCACCCATCTGTGACAGGATGGGGATCACCATTCTAGCTTAATTCATTAAACTGAATTATGCTTTCATGTTTAATACCATTTTTATAGTCACACAGGACACATGCCTTTTCTGATGACCCATGGAGAGCAGCAATGGCAGGCAGTGAGTAACAGGAGAGGTGATGCTGCCCCAGCAGCCTCAAAGGGAGATGGAGTAGTTGGGGACAGAGAAATGGCCCTTTTCCTCACATGGGTTCATTTGTGCCACTCCACACAGTGTGATTTTACCCTCTTGATGTTCTGCTTTGCATCCATTGGGATGATTCTGGTCCAAAATGTAGTCAGAGGGCCAAGGTGAGGTGTCACAGTGGGGGAAAAAGGTGACTAATGCTGATTGAAGGGTTTTTTTCCCCAGCCTCAGAATTGGCAGGGCTGAGCCTCTTGCTTACACTGTGAAGAATTACACCATTTCTGCTAACACAAATATGCATTCTGAGTTTCCCCTCTCCCAGCACATACACCAACCACCCACCACTTGGCAGCTTTCCCCTGCTGCCAGGCAGCTGCTCTCCCAAAGACCTGAGGATTTCCTCCGTGCTGCTCCCTGCCTGTGGAAGGACCACACAGCTTTGGACTTGCTGGTCATGTTCCCTAGAGGGGAGTGCTGGAGGGATTCTCGTGTGTCCCCACCTCTTCTCTGCTCTCCCTTCCACTTTGGGACAGGCAGCCCTTCTGAAAGCAAGCATGTGGTTTGAACACTGAGATTCACAACATGGTGCCACCAAAATGTGCTGCAGAGGATGTTTTCCAGGCAGTCACAGCATGCACATTATGATTAGCTGTTCCAGGAGAGAGCAAGGGTCTCCTTCACTACAGGAGAGCCAGGGCTGAAATCATTAGGACTTTTTAAACAGCTGAAGCAAACTGATGCCAGAGGGTAGCTGTGGGTGGCCCTGGGGTAAACCTGTGTTGTGCAGTGATAAATCTGTGTCTGGTTCTTTTTCTCACATGAGCACAGCTCCCAGGGTGGCATGACAGCCTCCTCCTGCCTGGATCCTGCCTGTGGGACTTCCTCTGGCTCTGTGTGCTGAGTGCTCTCAGATGCACTGGCTATGAGCAACCTTATGGGCTTCTTTACGGGCCACCAAGGGCCTGCTCAGTGTGCCTGGTACCCAGAGGGTGCACAGTTTGTGGTGTCAGGATGTGCAGCTGCGGTGTCAGGGTGTGCAGTTGTGTCAGGATATGCAGTTGTGGTGTCAGGGTGTGCAGCTGTGGTGCCACAACACCTCGTTTGTGGCTCTTTGCCCAGGCTTGGTGCAGGTTTGAGGCAGAGGGAGCAGATACAAGCTTGGTACTGTGGTGTGGAGCCACGGTCATCACCTATTGCAGTGAAAGGTTGTGGGTGAAAGTTGATAGAGATGAATACAAATAAATGTAACCTGGCTGAAAAGACAGGGAGAGACTTTTTTATAGATTCCAAACTAGCAGAACTGTGAAGCTCACTGTTTATTGAATATAGTAAAATTAAAACTAAATCTTTGTCCCTTTTAATTCGGGTCTCATTTGCTGTTTTTATAAGCTGTGTAAAATGAGAAGGGCTCCATTAGGACAAGAGATGAAGATGTAAGCAAATCTCTAGTTAGGTTCATGTGAAATTTATTCCTGTGAATGTACATGGCTAAATGATTTGTCAGAGGAGCACACAATCACTTTGAAGGTGTATGGGATTGATCAGCACAAGGGAAGTGCTACCAGAATTTGTGGTTAACTGTCCAGTGACTGCATCCCATTCTTCCCTGTCTTGGAATATTGGAGATAAAAGCAAACGTCTTTGTTCACTCCAACAAAAAACTCTTTGGGGAAGTTTTTACGGTTTTCTCTGCGGGGGCTTTATCTAATCCTTCTGATCTGCTGGGAAGGAAGGGCACATTGCTCCAGTATGTGTCCTCCAGCTTGTAATTTGCTCAAAAAGCCAGTGTTGAGTGGTTGAACTGATGACTTCTTAAGCTTGATTACTTTTTCATCTGCCTGTGAAATGTAGAATATGTAAAAGCTCCTGTTCATCTACTCTCTGAGGATGTTCATGTCAGTCCCCATTGTGTGTCATCACATCACCCACTGACTGCCACAGTGGCCATGGGAATTCAGGGCCTGGCAGTTGTGCTGCAGAGAAAAGGGTCAGGGACAGGTGGAGGCACATCATAATTTACAACATAAGTTGTGGGGTATTTTTCTTGTTGGAGGATGGATGTGTGTGTCCTTCTTTTTGTTTGGCATTTTTGTATTTCTTTACTTGATATGTCTCTTTGACTAGATCCTAGATCCAAATTGGCAGGGCAACTTTATCTGCCATGAAGCTGTATTGTGAATTAATTTATCTGTCATATATCTGACATGATAGTGTGTTTCTGTGGAAGATACTGTGCTGTGCTCATATTCTAAACTGCCATTCACATGATCTATAGCTCTCTTTTTTTTTTTTCACCCTGTGGAAGATTTTGGCTTTTTGGCAAAATTAATTTTAAATACCATCTCCTTTCATCCCCATTATATTTTCAGAAACACTGTCTGAATCCTCATGATATTTACAGCTTGGAAGTTCTCTGGTGTAGGCTGAGCTCCCACACAAGGCTGCATGTCCCTTGATATACCACAGCTTATTGTCTTTGCTTGAGGCTACTTGTTAATTTGCCAACTCAACACCAAGAGGTGTTTAAAGAACTATCCTTCTCCTTCCCCCCTCCCCCCAAATACTTCAAAAAGCTGGGTTTAAAAGAGATTTTCTGCAAGCATTAGTCATGGGATATAGAAAATAATGCAGAGAATTAAAAAAAAAAAGCATACATAATGTCCTTTTGTAGAATTACTATATTTAAGGGAAACATAATATGATAATTTAATTCTGAGACATAAAAACCTCAAACCAAAATAAAACTCACCAAACCCCAAGCACTCACAACTGTGGCCAGTTCTCTAGGCACATATTTTGCCTAGTCCAGCCCTCTGGTGTTGAGATATAAAAAAATAGTCTTACCATGTTTGCAGCTAGGAACTGTGGCCTGACCATGAGTTCACAGATGGATGATCATCCCCAAAAGCAGGATCCTTCTTTATCAGCTAAGCACCAAGATAAAGCTTTAATAAGACAAATACAGTATTATTTCATCCCAGAGGTGCTTAGCTGGTAACCCTTTTTCTGGACAGACTAGCTCATTTTTTTTGTCTAATATTGTTGTCTTATTTTGCCTGAGGCAGTCTGGTATATCTGGTTAGTTCGGGTTAGAAAGGTGCTAGGGCACCTTATAAATGACTTTTTGATTTTTCTTTGTTTTACATCTCTCTCTGGCCAACATTAGGCTCCTGATACTTGAGGACATCCCAGAGTTTACTGCAAGGTCCGCTGAAATCCATCTGCGTTTTGTTGTCTCCTCTATGCCATTGCATAAGTTTGCTCTTTGTGCTCTGGGTTGGGAAGAGTCAATGGTTAGAGTCAGGCCAATGGCAGGACTTTCAGGTGCTTTTTTGAAGTACATCCCATTCCAGGGCACCATGAGATTAAGGTGGGCTCCACACACCGTGAAGAAAACAATCCAGTAAGTGAAACTAATGAGAAGGAGGAGATCAGACCCCTCCAAACAGCTCTCACTGGACTCACACAATCCCCTGTGCTTAACCTGCAAGAGCTTTCCCTTGCTGCTCTGTAAGCCAGGCACCTATCCTTTCCCTGTGCAGTCCTTACCATGGACTGCATCCTCTAAATACAGCTGCTGTGATCTGAGGGACTGTGCTTTCCTTCAATGTCAATCTTTCTGACACTAATGGATGAAATTAAACCTCTCCATCTCTATTCTGCCACAAATGGGCCTTTTCAATGCCAGGATATTAGCATTACCTGCAGCATTACCTGCAGCATTACCTGCTGCTCTCTTATTAGGATAGACATGTTTTCACCAGGAGTAAACCCCAAGGATAAAGAAGGTTTGGGATCTGATGTGAATAGTGGTGAAGAAACAAAAACAGTCTGACCTGGTGAAGGAAACAAACCCAGTCTGACCTGTGGCTTTGTCTCTGTGCTGGCTGGTGGCCAAGGTGCCAATCGCTTCTATGACAACGTCGAGGACATGATCGGCTTCCGGCCGTGGCCCTTGATCAAGATCTGCTGGCTGGTGTTCACCCCGGGGCTGTGCTTGGTAAGTGCAATTATCACACCATGACACGTCACTCTGGGTCCCCAAACTCTCAGTAGAAAAGGCTGATTTATCTCCCAGGTGCTGCTGTAAATTTTTCAAACTGCTATGGAGAAGCGGAAGCTTGTCCGTAGCTGAGGTAGCTATTTATTTGCTTTGTAAAGCCTTATGTTTTGCCTGGAAAATTAATTGAGCCTGCAAAGCCAATTGTTTATTGTGAAGGCAAAAGGGAATATGTCCTCAAAGCCTGGAGAGGTTTGGTCGATTTATCTATGAATAGAAGACCAGTGAAAATTACCCTGTTCTGAAATACTTGCTTCAGTCTCTGTTCCTAGGACTGCCCATGATTCAGAAATATCTTTCTATAGCCGTTTGCTTTCTATGTTATTAAATATCTTCCAAAACTTCTTTGACTGTGTTTAAATAAAATGCACCCAAATTCTGGCAGGTTCTTGCCTGTTTTGAATTTATGTCCAGTCTTGCTCCACTGACTTTTACATGCTTTCTCAGCCAAATTCTGTTCTTGTATCTGATGCTGAGAGTTGTTTCCTTTGACCTCAGTGGAAACAGAAATGAGATCTATAGCTACAACTTACAAAAGATTCCTAGTCTTTTGTCCCCAGGCTTCAGCAGGACTTGAAGATCTGGGAAATTTTCAAACCAGCCCAAATTTTCTGAGAGCTTTGTAGCTAGAGAGCCTCAGGACTGCTAAATCTGTGCCTGTGTGGTTCTTCTGGAGTCTTTCTGCCAGGCAGAGCAACAATTCTTGTCTTTGATATGAATAAATTGCTGTCTGAATGTTGCTGGCCCCTCAAAGCTGCTGCCAACTTTGGTTATGTTGAACTCTTCAGAAGCCTGAAGGCTTTACTCTGCAGAGATGCCTGGCCCTGGTTCTGAGAGCTCCTTTTGCAGCCAGCAAGGTCCCTGCTGGCTCATGCAGGACTGAACACCCATTGCCACCCTTGCAGAGCAGCCAGTCCTTGCAGGGTGGCCAGGCTTGGCTGCCCCTTGGCTCTCCTGATGTTTGTGTTTTCTGCTCCCCAGGGTGTCTTCCTGTTTTCCCTGATCAAGTACACGCCCTTGAAATACAACAATTCCTACGAGTACCCACCCTGGGGCTACATGCTGGGCTGGCTGATGGCACTCTCCTCCATGGTCTGTATTCCTCTCTATGCCATTTTCATCCTCCTGAAAACCAAAGGACCCCTGAAACAGGTACTGGCACTGTGGTCACTGGGCGTGTTGCTGTTGCTCCCCCAGGTGGTTCAGGATGGGTCCCAGGGAGGGGGTACACAGCACATTTCTCCTCTGAGAAGGCAAGGGCTGGTGAGAGTTGGCCTTGCCCAGAATGCTCCATAGCTCTTGTTGGCAATTTGGAGAGCTTGGAGGGTCTCAGCACAGCTCCCAGACTGAGCATCAAATGTTCTTCCATGGGGTGTTTCACCATCATGCTCAATGCACTATACAGACATTTATATAGTATATATGCAGTAGATACCAATGCAAACCAAGTGCAAAACCAGGATCTGTTTTGCCTTTACTTCTTGTCCCTTGTAGTCCTGGCTCAGGACCACATTATTTTCAAAAAAGAAATTACCCATAGTTATTAAAGAGGACCTGCTCATAGAGCTGTAATGGTCTACCCTGTGCCATGCCTGAGCCTGTCCTCTTTCACTGTAGACATCCTTGTCCTAGGAAGAACTCTGTCTGGGGAGAGGGTATCATGGAGATGACACCTCACCTGACCCATGAAGAAAGATCTGACTGATGTACAGTACATCTAAATTTCTACACAATTTCTCTTCCAGTCCTTCCCCATCCTCACTGCAGCTGGTTGGAGGGTGGGGTGGGCAGAGGGAGCAAGGGAGCAGGGGATGGAGCATCCCTGTGGCTGTGGTGTAAGTCTGACAGTCACCTTGTGGGCTCATGTACAGGAGGACCCTGCATTGCCAACACATACAGGTTGGGGATGAGCTGGGTACAGGAAGACTTTATTTGTTCCATTGTCTCAGGGAAGGTGAACCCGTGGCTGACATGTCTGACTCCCCCACAGCTCAGAAGCTTTTGATGTCTAAATGAGGGCTTGGAGCTGTCAGAGAAGTAATTGCCCACATGTCCTGCCTGTTAAACAAGCAATGTCTCTCACCAGGGGTAAAGTGCTTCAAGCCCTTGGACTGAAGTGCTGCTGGGAATAGTGTCAATGCTCATTGCAGGATGAGGAATTGAGGAATTCACCTAAGGAATTGATTTGACCCATTTCAGATTGAGGGGTTTTCTGGTTGTCCTGGATTACATGATAGTAATTGAAATTTCCAGGGTCTCCTCAGCTACATCAGTGTGAAGAAATTTCCAAGGATGCATTTTAGGTGTGTGGGAAGGAATTGGCTGCTAAACCTGGGTTGATTCAGGGTAGAATCAAGGACAGCCATAAAATACCGTCTAGGATAGTTCTAGCACCTGTTTTTAAAACAAAATTTCTCAAAATATACCTGTTCTCTTTTTCCAATCACACCCCAGAATTGTAGTGAATTAATTTCCTGACACAGATGTTTCCAGGAACAGTCTTTGAATATTGCAAACCATTCAATGAAAGCAAGATTGTAACTGGTAATTATGATCAGTCACTGCTACAAACTGATTCCTCTCGTTACACTTGGCTGACCAAGAAACACAAATGTTGTTTCCTAATGTCCCTGATTAAGACAGCTCAAACTCCAAAGAATAAAAACTCACAACGAAGTACCCACAGAGCAGCTGCATACCGAGGTCAGTTTTGGAAATCATGGGGCAAATAGTTTTGAATAAATGAACAAAATCTGTGATTCTGGCAGGCACTTCACAAGAAGTGGGAGCACTAAAATGAATCCAACGAGTCATGGATGAATTGCCTGCTCTGCTTGTACTCTGCATGGGAGTGAGCATGCACTGTCCTGAACAGCTTGTAATGGAAAAAGTAACTGTGAAAGTCAGGTTTCAGCTGGGAAATCATAGGATGTCCCATGGAGCTGGCAGGTAGCTGCAGGACATCAGCTGCAGGATGGAAAGAGGAGGAAATCAGGAGCTTCAAGAAGTTGTGTGGCTAACCAGAGAGATTTAAAAAATGGGATGAAAAAGACTAGAAATTCATTGCAGAGTCTCTGTGAACCAGCACTTTTTGCTGAAGAGCTCAAAAATATTTTTGTTTTTTAAGAATAAACTCCTCAAAGTTGTCCCGACTCTGCATACGTGTGTGTGGGGCAGCCTGTAGCACCCTGCATTACACAAGACAGAGGGAGCTAAGGGCAGGCAGCTGCCTCACAACCCCTGCCTTCACCATCACAGTGTGGTGGACTGGGAGAGGGGAGCTGAGGATGGTTTGGGGCAGGACCCAGTCTGCAGAGCGACTGCTTTACCTGGAAATGCCACTGAGGGATCTATTGCCTGCCATCCTGTCTTGAATCATGGCAGGAGATGCCCAGCATCTGATGATCAGCCCATTTGAAAGTCTTCACGGTTCCCACCAAAATCAATGGAAAGCTACTTGGTATAGGAAAAGAAACGGTTTTATGGTTCCATTGCCACAGAAAATGTCTGTGGTGCTAATTGCTGGCATCCTCCCGCACAGCAGCAGGTCTGTGAGAAGTGCTGTACATCAGATTATCAGTGCAGATTATCAAATCTGCAGCCCAGATTTGAGCCCAGAGGCAGAACAATTGTCGCTGAGAGCAGCTGAAGGGAACCTGCTCTCCTCTATTTCCTCCGTTTGGCAGGAGAGAAAGAGGGAGCTGGGACGTGGGCTCTCTAGGTGCCTTTGCCCCCAGCAATGCTTGTGGATCACTATCGGCTGTCAGTTTGCTCATCAGCCTAATTAACAGCGATTTCCTCTCCGCAGCGCCTGATGCAGCTGATCTCTCCGGCGGAGGACCTGCCGCAGCCCAGGAAGCAGCAGCAGCACACGGCGGATCTGAGGCGGGAGGGGTGGTCTCCCCCAGTCCGGGAGGTGCTCAGCGTCACAGAGAGAGAAACCCACTTCTAAGGCACCTGGGGTGTTTCCTCCATCACCCAGACTGATTTGCTCTCTCCTTCCCAAAGTGGTTTCCTTCCCCTTCTCTCCTTCACGTCTGTGTCGGAAGCATCTGGGACAATTCCTCTCCTTCCAGCCAGCCGGTTGCACCCACTGGCAACAGCATTTCCTTTACACCCTGGGGACAATTCCTGCCAGCAGCTCTGGAGACTGCAGCACGCTATTGTCAGAAGTGCCCTTCATTACTGACGCCGCTTGGGAAGAGAAAAACAACATTGTAGCAAAAAAGAAAAAAATGAAGAAAAAGTGCATTCCTGTTGGGAGGAGGAAAAGAAACCACAGTGGTGAGGGTGGTGAGAGAGAGCAGAGATTAAAGGTGTGAAGGAACCGAGTTGTCATGCAAAAGCATGAAACGATGGGGTGTTAGCACAGGAAATAAGTAAGTTGGTTCAGAAGTATATAAGAAGCTGGAGGATGACAAAGGAAAGTGCATTACTAGGTCACCTCTGTTCAAGGGAGAGAGAGCCAGGAACATCATAGCCAATGACAAAAGGAGGCTGCAGTGTCAGTAGTTACAGCTTCAGCTGTCACTGGAAGGGAAAGGAGTGACAGGGTGCTCGATGCAATTGTAGTTGTTGATGATGGATCTCAAGGCAGTGTCAGTCTGGAAAAGGGAGTGAGGAATGCCTATCTAGGGGACTTGCTCTTGGTCAAAACTACACGGCCCAGTGGAAACGCATCCAAGAGTGAAACCGATGAATATTTGACAATTCTTTCAGAAAATTCATGGAGTGCAAGAAAAGTCCCAGAGCAGTTGGTAAGAAAAAGAGCTGCAGCACAGCTGGGAAAATGAGGCCCTGAGGACTGCACACCCACAAATTTAACTGCACTGCTGGGGCATTTTGTAGAGAAATTATTGATGGAGTTGATGGGCCTGATCCCGTGCTGCAGAATAGCTTTGGGAAGAGGGAGGGAGAATGACTGCACTCCCTTGGTTTTGCTTGGATGACTGCTCAGGGGATAAGGAAGACATAATGGAGTGCAATAATCATCAGCTCAGGCAAGATAAAGCAAAATTAATAGGTAATATGGGTTCATTGGAAGCAGATTGTGTCGAATTAAAGGTTGGTTGTTGCCAGGGTAGTCAAAAATGTGAGGCAATGGGTGGGAGGAAATGTGCTCTGATGCTGGGTTTGGTGCAGTGCCAGATGACTCTGTCCTGTGGAGGCTGGGGCTGTAAAGCTCCCTGCCAAATCCTGCTTCAATGCCTATCAAAAATTCACAGGTGAACCCACCAGAAGAGCCAGTGGCAGGAGGCACCTGGGAGCTTTGCCGTGGCCGAGGGTACGTGCGCTTGTGCATGCCTGTGCTGCAATATTGGCACGTCCAGCCACGCCAGAGAACGGCCATCAAAATGAATCACAGATGCCACGGGCTCCTTTCCCTTGTTCCTTGTTCCAAGTAATTGCTTTTCCCTGTGCTGTGTGGAGATAAACGAGGGGCGCCGAAAGTGAGCGCGGAAATCAGGCCTGATCTGTGCAGCTCAGTACCTGCTGCAATTGCTATGGGAACCTTATCTGCTGCAGCCTCCTCTGAGTTTAACTGCAGAATTAGCATAGGGCAATCTTCTCCCCATTTAATTTCCTTCCCTTTAAAAACTAAAAACTACAAAGTGCTGGTGAAATGAAGGCTGAAAGTTAAGTACCAAAATTTGTATCTCTCTGGGACATTATCACTTGAGGTGTTTTACTGTGGAAAATGGAGAAAGCTGGCAAACCTCATTCACATTCCCTGCAAAGGACTGCAGCACCACATAAGATACCATTTATTGTATTTTTATTTTTTAAAGAGCTGAATGTCATGCTGCAAATAGCTGTGGGAAGAGCTTAGCACCCAGAGGCTCACAGTCATGCCTCATGATAAACAGTTTGGTGATTTTTCCTCCTCCTCCCACCAATGTTGCTCATAATTTGGTGGGGGAAGCAGGTGCCTCCAGTCTTGATTCTTGTACAATCCTTGGTAGGACATTTAGCCCCTTTGCTCCTGCTGCCATGCCTTTAAGATGTGAGGTAATGTTGTGCTGTCAGAGAAGTCATGGAGATGTGTTCACTTCTTTTTCTGAGGAAGTTGAGTTACACTAGCAAAAATCCTAGACAGAAACAAATAACTCCTCAGTTTGGAACACAAATATGGTGCTGCATTATTGACTGCATGAACTTGTTCCTCTTGCTTACGTATAATCTGACAATAGCATCCCACCTCTGCCAGGAAGCAACTTATTTTAAAGCTAGAGGAGGTATTGCTGTGCCCATTCCATTAAAATTGGAATTTTAGGTCAAAGCTCAGTGTCCCAGTGTCATTTAATTCCCTTTCCTTTAAAAACTAAAACACCCACATACAGCTAGCTGGGGAACAGGGGGGAATGCCATCAGTGGCTGTCTTTTGCTGTGGAACCCCCAGCACAATTAGAGACTGAGTAGTGGTTTGTTAAATTTATACAAATGTCTCGGGCATTGCTGCATGTGTGTGACAGATCTGACAGGTCTCCATCAACCCCTGGAACTGGGCACCTCTGGAGACCTCTGAGTCTGATGGGAAACTGCTCCTGTCCTGCACACCACCAGGAATACACTACTGAAGGGTTGGTATGGAGAGGAGGGAGAGATTTATTTTTTTCCCTGTAATTGTTGATAACATGCCAAGACACAATGCATTTGAAGCTGAAGTCCAAGAGAAGGTACAAGGTTTTCATACTGTGCTACTCCTCCCAGCTGGAATTAAAACACTGTATACAGAAAAATACTGTATACAGAAAAATACTGTATACAGAAAAAAGGACATACACCTGTAAACACCTAACTACCACTTCCGTGTTTCCAGTTTGTTTGTTGTTCTGGTTTGTTGGTTTGGGGTTTTTTAAGTTTTTTTTTATTTTTGGGGGGTTATTTTGGGTGGGGTTTTTTTTTGTGTTTTTGTTTTGGTTTTTTTTGGTTTTCTTTTTTTTTGTGTTTTTTTTATTTTTTTTGTTTGGTTTTTTTGTTTTGTTTGGTTGGTTTGGTTGGTTTTGTTTGTTTTTTTGTTTTTGGGTGGTTTGGTTTTTTGTTTTGTTTGGTGGGGTTTTTTCCTTCATAAAAAGGCCATTTTCATCCCTCTCTCCAGAAGGAAAAAACAGGAAGAGTTTGTTAAAAAAGAAATCAAGCCAAAAAGTCCTGAGGTCCTGTATTGTCCTTCTCCATCCTGTTATTCCTGTTCCTCCCCACTTCAGGCTTCCCTCCCTTCTTCCTTTGACAGTGACAAATGGCAAAAAAAAAAGAATAAAATGGTCATTGAAAACTTGTACTGGACAAAATTTGAAGAAAGAAAGATAAAACAATCAAATATCAGCAGGATGTCTTCAACTTTTGTGACTTCAACCCTCAACATAGTTTTTGGGGAAGGGGAATTGCAGTGAGAATTCTTCTTGACTCTCAAATGTTCTTCTGCCCCAGGTGATCATGGTTGCACTCAGGCAAAGGACAGTGACCTGCTGTAGCTTCCAATGAGCTGGAGGTGCAGCCATGCCCTCCCTCCAGCCCTCATCTTTGCCTTTGGGCTGCAGAGAAGCCATACCCACCTCCTCAAGGAGAGATGTGCCTTGCTCAGGTAGAAATAAGAGACATGAGCCAAGTGACTTAGTTGCACAGCAAATGAGGGCTGGGAAAGAGACAGTCAGCAGTCATGAGGGCACAGAGAACACATCAGGTCTTCTTGCAGTCCTTTGCTTTATCAGGTTGCATATACTTCCCTATGGTAACCTCTTACTAATTAGTTAAGTTGTGTTTGAATGGGGTAGGAGGGGAGTAATGTTCATCAAAGGAGAAGATAAAATAATAAGTTCTTTCAAAAATTAAAGAATAACATTTAAGACTCAAGAGGCTGAGGAGATGTGCCTAATGCTGCTATCCAGTTCCCTGTTCAGGGTTGCAGGAATAAACTTGAGGTATTAAAGTGAAAGACTTTACTCCTGAACCTGCCAAGGGAAGAGAAGGAATGTGCCTAACAGTGCATAGATGGACAGTGAGGAGGTTGTTTTGATTTGTGTTGTTTTTTAAACCCACAATAAGCCCGGCCCCCTCAACTGCTTGTGGAGCATGGTCCTGGCTCTGGTTTGAATCCCTGACCCACAGTGGCAAAGGAGGACATGTATTTTCAGAGCTGTCTGTTCTGGTTTGTCATGCCTGAGCTTGGAAAGCCATGTGGAAAGGAAAGGGATTCCCAGGGAGAAATACTTTCAGTGTCTGTGCAAAGCCTGTTGTGGGCAATTCTATCCTGTCTTGGTTTTGGTGACATGCCAAGACCATTCTGTTAAATGGCTTTTTGATTTTTTTCTCCTGTTTTGTTTGTTTTTACAGGCTGTAGAATAGTTTCCTGCCCAGCCTGGGTTACAGCCAGGATGGGAGCTCTGGGCTAGGATGGCTCGTTTGGACCAGAGGCGTGCTTACACTCAATCATTATTGCCAGTAGCCACTAAACTTTTCCAAAACATGCTTTATTGAGTGTGCAGCTTTTGTTGTGCCATGGTATAGATAGTGGTCTCTGGAGGAAGGTGGGAGATTACAGGCCATCTGGTGCCTTTCTGGGCCTCATATTTCAACAGGACATGAAATAAGCTTCTTTTTCTCATGGAGAAATAAACTCTCCCTCAAGCATAAAAGCAACCTGTCACTTTCACATATCCTGGAGAAGGGCCATTGCTGCAACATGAGCTTCCTCCCCATGTTCTAGCTTTGAAGTGGGTTTGACCTGAGAGCTGGAACTGGGGTTCTTGATCAAGCTCTCCAGAAGCAGAGGTCTTTACACTGGAATGCTCCAAGCAGCACGCACACGGGTCCAGGAGCTGCTGAAGAGAAATCCCATCATGGCAAGGACAACAGTGTAACCCTGGATTAGCTGGGATGGTGGGAGGCAGCCTGGCAATGGGACCTGGCCTGGTGCTGGGGCTCAGAATTTTGGGGAAATCATGCCCAGGCAGTGTCAATTTTTTGTGCAGTGCTTTTGGATGAGGTATTAATTTCCCAGACAGGGTAGGTGACTGTGGCTCTCCTTGGCACTGGTGTGATGCATACATTAGTTGAGGAACAGGGAGATGGTGGTGGGGTTCTCTCTTCATGCTCTGTGTGACCCTGTCTCATGTGTGTCTATCTCTCATCACCAGCCCTGGGATCTCCCACCCCAAAAATGCTTTTGTAGGGCTCAGCTTTACAGGTGCTTTACACTTTAGCTAATGCATAAATTACCAGGCAAGAAAAATGGAGGGTCAGGGGCAGCCTCCAGTTGCCCTGTCCAATAAACCTCCCTGTCCAGGATCCCAAGCATGGGAGTCTGTCTCCACATAGGCAAGCAGTGTGGTCAGGCACAGTTAGGTCAGGCTTTTTCTGAACCTCTGGCTGGAGGATATTTGAACACTTTCAGAACATATTCATTTCACAGTGTTTAAGCTGAGACAATAATAGGAATTATTATTTTTTCTTTTTATGAATTACCTGCTGTAATCAGATTTCAAAAGTTATTTGGTGCCTAAAATTTGTTTTGAATATGACCCACACTCCAGCCTTTTTTTCAGTACAAGACAGGGGGTGGCATTTTCTTTGCACTTGGGAGTTTTTGAGCTCTGTCTCACTTTTCTGTTTCTATGGTCAAGGGAAGCAGCAGCAAAACCTTTGCTGTTTGGCCTTGGGGCACCTCTGAGGCTTCACGTGAAGAGGAGAAAGGTGAAAGGGGGCTGATCCCTTTTGGAAAGTTGGAGGTTCAGAACATCTCAGATCAGTGTCTCCACGTGGGTGTGTGTGTGTGTTAGGGTACATCTGGGGGAGAACTGTGCTTTGGTAGGTTTTGCCTTAATGACATCACTGCTGTGACATTGTGACAGAGGCTGGTGGTAAACGTGTTGCTGCCAGCGTTCTGAGTTTGTGAGGCACTGGACTTATACTATAAGTAGAGGTAATTTGTAATCTTGGCAAAACTTGCCAGAAATGTTTCCCCTCTCTCTTTCAGTGACCGTGGGCAGAGGTGTCAGCAGAGCCTCCTGGTTGTTGTGGCTCAGTCCCTTGGGCAGGCTGACGCAGGACACATCGAGCCATGGCAAAGCAATTTCCCACCACCCAATCCCATCAATAGATGCAATTTCCCTGGAGGGTGGGGGTGTGTGGAACTCGACTGCTGCACGCAGGGGCTGGTTCTGGTTGTGTGCATCACAGGCCAAGCAGCAGCAAGGCTGCAGGCTGGAGATATTTCCCCTCACAGTGGAGGCTCTGCCCCTTTCAATGCAGTAATAAATGAGGTTGTCCCTGTGTGGCACTTCACAGAGGAGCCAGGCCTTTGCTCTTCCTCATCCTCAAGGCCTGTGCACTTATCATGATGGAGCACCTGTGGTGGACAGTGGTTATTCTGCCTCTGTCACTAACCCTCATTTGCATCTCATACTCAAATCTGTTCTCTTTTTCCTCTGCATCTGTATTTTTCCCACAGTCCTGTGCTTTTGAGGTCAAACACAGCCATGCAATAAAGCTTCTCCTTGTAGGAAAGCATTGCTATGCAGTTCTATTGGAAAGTGGCATAAGCTCCATCAGTATAACTGTGCTTATGCTGATTTAAAGCATCTACCTCAGAGCTTTTATTAGCATAAGCCTCTTAATAAAGAGGGAAAAAATCATAAGAGTTACACCAATGATGTAACTAGACCTAGGGACACATCTACTTTAAAGTTAGGTTGGTTTCACAGAGTATGTGATTTCAGTTAAACCTTCCAAAGTATGTGAGGACACTTCTATTTATGTTCCATTCACACTAATTTTAATTTATATTAAGTCCATCAGGATCAAGTTTGAGCTAAGTTGAGCACAGTGTTACTGCTCACACTGTTTTTCATGGATTAGAAGCAATAGAGGTAAATCTTTCCAGTCCCTTGTGAGTCCCTTGCTGACACTGACAGAAAGATGATCAGGTTTTTTAAACTACATTTATCAAAACAGCCTGCAGGCACAGGCACACTTTCATCAATGTGACTATGTCCACTTACTACCCAAATAGTCTTTAAGGTGGAGTAATCATGCTTCAAAGTGGGCTGCTCTGGTTTAATTTAGCCTAATTTGTTTTGATTCAGATGGGGAACACTGGCTGGGTAGACAAGACCTAAGAGAGCACCCTGCAGTGTGTAGGTACTGCTGTTACTCAAGTCCTGCCAGGAGTGTTCCCTGCAGAAATCCCATGACTGGTGTCCATGCCAGCTCTCACTTTCTGCTTCCCAGGGCCCTGTGCTCCTTGTTGCCATGCTGGGCATGTCACAGGGACATGGCACACCCTGTGTCACACAAACAGCCCTGTGGTAGGGGAGATAGCTGGGAACCAGGGGGTGCAGGGAGATTCTGCCACACAAAATCTGCTCCCAGGTCACACCAGGGACACCAGTGGTTTGTGGCCTCTGGGGCCAGCTGGGAGCCTCCATGTCCCTGTGTCACCTGGGCATGCCTGCCCTCTGGGGACTCCAGCCCTTGGAGCATGTCTGGAGAAAGCTGAAAGCAGGTGCCTTACCCTCACCAGTGCTTAGAGACTAACCAGCACTCACCTTGGGAGCTTGCTGGCTGCTGTGGGTGGCAGGTACTGGTAATTAAACCTCATACTTTGGAAGGGCAACTCAGGTCTGGCCTTGCCCACCAGGAAATTGAATCTGTGTGGCAGTGAGATGCTGCAGGTGTCAGTCCCACCAGAGGAGTGGGCTGGGCTACCCACAGGGACAGGCCATCCTCAAGCACCAACACCAGCTGTACTGTGCCTGGGGAGAGGGACGTGATGGTGCAGAGGGCTGACTTTTCACTATGCTTTAGCTGCTGACCAAAGCCACAGTCATGATAATGTGTGTAGCAGTGTGCTTCTCTCAGAAACATCAATGTGAACATCCTTGTTTATTTCAATCAAATGGAAAAAATGGTCACATACCTAGAAATACTTTACCCACACAAACTGGAAGTGAAGGCTCTTCACTAAAAGAAAAAATATGGAAAATGCCATAGAGACATCTTCAAATGCATGGATTTTATTTTAGTGGCCTTTTCTTTCTCTTCTACCTAATATCCCTCTCCTCCCCTAAGACATCTCAGGACTTGTCAGATTGATTTTCTTCATTTTGTGCTGGGGGACTCTTGGTCATTCAGGTCTTACTTGCTGACTGAAAGCTCAGTGCTGATAAATCTTTAGCAGAGGAAGTTTTTCTCCCAGGTATTTCTCAACCACATGAGTTATGGTAGGATGCACAGGACAAACAACACAAAAAACCATGAGCTTAACAGAACTTGGCTGTTTCACACCTGACAAAATCTTACTGCGAGGATATCCAGTGACATTATCTCACTAGTTCTCCCTGTCTCCAGAGTATTCCAAGAGAAAAAAAATGAATAGGCTTGCACTGAATGAAAGTGCTCTAACCCAATCTATTTTTCACTGACAGGTCACTTTTAATCTCCTCCAGTGGTGGAAATTCCTTTTCTTTTCTTGTATTTATTTTCAGTTTTGTTCTTGCCATATTTCTTTTACATTTTTATTCCTTCACCATGTTCTGTTTTGTTTGTGCTGTTGACAGCAAGAGAGATTTAAAAATGCCCAGACTTTGAAACAAGTCATCTACAGATGAAATTGTTCCTAAGGGCTCTAGCAGCTGCAGGGACAAGTGGCATAAATGCAGATTTAATACCAGTGGCTGAAGGTAATTGTAAATAAAAGTACTCCCTGTGAAAAGTATTGGACAGTTTTCCAGATGAAAAATATTTCAAAGAAGCTGTGTGCCCTGGAGACATGGCTGGCAGGCTGTGGAGAGCTATAAATGTGTGGGACAAGACCTTTCCCTATGCCATAGGACTAGCTCATCCCAGCTTGACTGGGAATGCCCAAGATGGGGAGCAGCAGAGATTCTGACAGTTTTCCTGGGGAGATCAGTGAGGCTGGCAGGTGATTATGTTACTGGGTATTAACAGTCCAGCCAACAGTCACCTTGTGGTGACAACAAAACTCTGGACATCACAAGGGGGTCTTCAACAGCCACCTGGGCTGGGAGTCACACAGAGCACCTGTGAGTGCAAGCTGGGAGGATGGAGCACGGGAATTGTCCTGCCTTACCTACCCTGGTCTCACACCTTTTCCCTGTCTGTTCCCTACTGGCCACCCTTTAGGATGGGATGGCTGGGGTGTCAGGAGTCAGACCAGACCTGAGCTCTGAGCCTGCTTGGGGAGGAAGGAGACCAGCCAGCCCCTCACTGCAGGTTGGCAGGATTGCTGAGGTTGCAGAGGAGGAGGCCATGCCTTAGACTGGGCTCAAAAAAGCAATGCCTGCCAGCTCTGCTGTGCTGGCCAGCTTTGCTTCCCTTTGGAGGTGGTGGGGTTGATGGGCTTAGTCAGAGCCAGGCAGCCTCATATCTCGTAACAGCTCTTTTCAGTGAGTGCAGCCCTATTCCTCTGCAAATTATCCCTGAGTGATTATACTTCTGCTTATTTTGCAATGATTGTGTTAATGATTTTTGCAAATGAATTTTAAACCAAGAGATGTCTAGCCTGATTATTTGACTGCTTTCACCACTGTCATCACATCCAAAAGCTGTTATTTAGAAAATACTCTTTGAACTTGTGTTTACTCACACAGATTATATGGTGGGGTTGGGCTCTTTTGCTGGATATTTTCCAAGCCACCAAAAGCTTTGGAGGTGGCAGCCCAAATGCTTGGAATACAAGTACTGAAGCCAGTGAGTATTTGTCTGAGTATCTGCCAAGCTCTCATTTTCTGAGAACGCACTGGTGAATCAAAATTTAGCCTCATGAACATTTATGGAAAACAACCAAGAGAGCAGCTCCAAATCCCATCTTTTCAAATGAATTCTGCTTTTCTAAGGCATGTTCCCAAATTCATTTGGGCTTACCACTCCGTGTCTTGTTCTTGCCAAGTATGAAATATCCATGTACTCTCTTCTTTTCTTGGTCCCACTTCCCTTTTTTTCTGGAAAAGCAGGGTTGCTCAGACTGATGCTGAGAGACATTTTTTCTCTCCACCACCTTTGATACTCACAGCCTGTTTCTGCCTCTAACTCACACAACAAATGTGATACAGAGAACACCTGTGGCTTTCAGATCCAGTTTCTACTCCTTCAGTGGAAATGGTCACTTTCTGGTCTGTTTTCTTTCCAGACCAGAAGTGCATGAGGTGGGGAGATGGTTTGCTGTGCTTCCTGTGAAGGGAGTCTGCCTGTGGCAATTGTTGTTTCCAGTGGACCCACTGCAGTTCTCAGGTGTTCCTCAGCCAGGACTCTGTGAAGAGCTGTGAAAACACATGTAACAGGCTAGTTCCCTCAGGGCTGAGATCTCCACCTGCCCTGCAAGCAAATTGCTACTGCCTCTCTCTGTCTTTTTATTTTAGGAGGTGTCACATCAGCAGTTGGTCTTGAGGAGAGATTGAAGACCAAGAGAGAACAGTGATGGATGGACTAGTGCCAGACTCAGAAAAGGATGAGCTGTGATATCTTGATGCCTGAAGTTTTACTCTTTCTGACAAAAGAAGGCCAGGGGCTTTGCTGCTGGTTCCCCCCTGAAACTACCTGCAGGTACCTGCTTTAATTTGGTTGGTTTGGCCAGAGCAAATCTGACCCAGTGACATGGCATTACATTCAAAAAGCCTCACCCAGCTTGGGCTCCGTGGCAACTGCAAAGCAAGCTGGGCAGACAAGGAGAGCTGAGCCTCCTACATGGCCCAGCACATCCAGGGCCGTGCCTGCACACTTCCTAGGAGACAGGGAAGAGTGTCTCTGCCAGCTCTGCTTTCACCAAGAGTTGTGTCACAGAATCATAGAATGGTTTGGGCTGGAAAGGACCTTAAAGGTCTTCTAGTTTCAACTCCACCACCATAGAAAAAGATCTCCAAGACAATGTGAGCCTTAGTTCACCAGGAAGGGATTTGATTTTGCCCCTGCAGGACTCAGTGCAATTTCAGCAGTGTTCCATGGCATGGTGGGTGATAATGATTTCCCTGTTCTGCACTACGTGCTCCCTGTGCTTGCAGGTCTGGCCAGTGCAAGCTCAACTGCAGAGATACAGAATGAGATACAGAATTTCTTAGGGAGCACAGGCAGCACATGTTCACTGATTTTTTATCCCAGCTAAGAGCCTAAAGGAAATATTTCTGACACAGATGTAGTTTATTTCTCTTTTAACTTCATTAGCTGCTAAATAAGAGGTACTCAAGCTCCTAGAGTGGTGTGGGGGACACAGACTCCCTGAAGAGAAGAGGGATAAGGGTGCTCTGTCAGACCCACAGCCTTCTTCCAGAAGGGATTGCCACTCACTGCATTTGCTTCAGCTCAGACAGGATGCCTTTTTGTCAGGATGCCTCCAGTGTGTGTGCTGGAGAGCCACTCAGCTATCAAAGCCCCCTGGGCTTTATTATTTTTCCAGTAGAAATAATTTCCTTTCTCCAATTTCCCTCTTGACAGCCTTCCTGGCACCACTGTCTTTCTCCTTTAAGGGCCAAAAAGCCTGGTGGGGGGGTCTTACTGCCTCCTCCATGCTCCTCTAGTGACCACTTGGTCTGAAATGTGATCTTTAAACACAGCCTGTTGGCAGGAAAATAGCACAGACGTAGGTGGCTCCACAAGCAGCAACCTCAACAAAGCCATGAGGCAGCAGGTTTTCCCTCCCATCCCTGTGGGGAAAGGGCTTTGGGCCATGAGCTGTGTCAGGTTTAGCTGTGATGGGTTATTGCCTGCTCTCAGGGGGCAGGGGGGACCTTTAAAGAAGGAGAGTTTTGATAGCAAGGAATAAAACCTGTGGTACTACCTTAGTGCCCTCAGCCCAGCTGAGCCTCCACGGAGCTGGTGCAATGCCATGAAAGAGGTGAAGCCAGTCCCTGGATGGGGGCAGGAGGGGCAGTCAGGTCACCGTGTTGTCTCCTCAGCACTGAAAGCCACTAAATGTGCTGTTGTCACTATTTTAAGCATCCTTACCTCCGTTTTAACACAAAGAGAGGAGCTGGTGAAGTGCTAAGGTGTCATCTCTGGGGAGAATTATGTTTTAGCTCACTTGGGCTCCTTCCTCTGCCTCTCAGTCAATGCTGCCTCTAACAAGGTGATGCTCACAGCATCAGCAGCTACCCCATGCTGCTTTTGAGAGCCACTTCTCTCTACTCCCAGTGGATGGAAATGATCTTGGGCCCCAGAAAGGAAAAGAAAAGAGAAATAAAAGTTCTGCACAAGCTTGTTTAGAGCCAATGACAAGATTTACACACTAAGCAATTGGTTATTCACTCGTAGCTCCTTTCCTTGGCCGATGGTTGGTACCTGTCACTTCAAACCATTTTCCTGCAGCTGCCCCCTCCATTCCAAAAGCCTGACCCACAGCCTGTAGTGCACTCGATCCCAGGAACTAAAAAATCCTTGCAGGAACCGTTGCAGCAATATGGGTTCAATCAACCCCTTGCAACCCCCTTGCCTGGTGGCTCCCCCCTTCTCTGGCATCAGGCCCTTTTGCTTTGTCCTCCCTCCTGCCCATGCCCTTGGAGCCTCTTCTCCCCCAGTGGCTGTGGTTTTCCAGGGGCTGTGATGTTCCAGGGGCTGTGATTTTCCAGGGCCTGTGGGGCCCCCCCGCCCCACGCCTGCGACACGCGGGGTGTTGATGTGACTGGACATGAGCACAAAGCTCATTAAGGACTTGTCAATAGTGCAATGAGGAGCAGCGTGGGGTGAGGCAGGGGGAGAAGGGTCCTGTGGCTCACAGGAGGGACTCACAGCTCCCCTCTACGTGTGGGAGCAGGTCTGGATGTGCAACCCTGGGCTGGTGTCACTGTGAGCAGCTCTGCGTGCCCCAGGGACCCGGCTGGCACCGTGAGGCAGGTGAGTCCTGGGACAGCAGTGTCTGGGCTTGGGGGCTGAGCACTGGGAGCAGGGAAGGGAATGTGGATGCAGTGGTGGGAAGGAGCCACCTGCCTGCACTAGCATCCCTCGGGAGGAGTGGTGCAGGTGTTGGGCTCTCCTCCATCCATACTGGGCTGGGCGTGGGGCTGAGTGGCGCAGCACCCTGAGGACAAGGGGGTCTCCAGTGGATAGAACTCAGGGAATGGGTTAGGTGATATGCACATAAGAGGCATGGGCTCAGCTGCCCCTCCCTGGGGCTGGGACAGCCCTCCCCAGCCTTATATGTTTCAGCCCCAAGGATCAACATGACAGACAGTGTTCTAGGCTCTTGGTGACCCTTCACAAAGGTCCAGCAAGCTCTGATGGTCTTTGGCAGTGGAGTTCAGCCTCCTTGCCTGTACAGCTGCTGGGATGTTTCTGGGGTCTGTGTCTGTGCCCTTCCTTCCTATCTATCTGCAAGAGATTCTGACTCTGAAGGAGGTAACTCACTCCTTCAGTGAAGCCCTCCCCATCTCTCCTCTGTCTCCACAGCACTGGAGATCTGGACAAACTCATCCAACCCCTTCCTCTCTCCCCTCCTACCCTCTCCCTGCTCCCTATCTCCCATGAGTGCTTCTTGGAGCTGCAGTCTGGATACCAAAGGCTCCTCAGTTTGTTGGTGACCTGGCTGTGGTTCTGTCAGCACCTGGTAGAGACCTCCAGCACGTTTAGTTTTGATTCTCCTCCCTCCAAGAGAAGCTCTGCAACAATTTGGGATTTTGTTGTGTGGAGAACAATTTGGGATTTTGCTGTGTTGAAGACACACAGCTGGAAATACATTTTCTTATGAAGAAACTTAGTGGGCAGAAGTCCCAGCAGCACCAAAAACTTTTTCGGGGCTGTGAGGTACTGCCATAGGGCTCCTGGGATCATGGCTGGGGGCTGAAAGACATGTCCTGGCTTCATGTGAAAGTCCCATTTATCTGATGGTTTATGAAATGGGGCTCATGCCCCGATTGCCCCTTCTTCTCATCTGGATAAGGCTGTGGTGTGCTGCCGACCTCACCTGCCACATTTTTAAGAGTGATGGGGGCTGCTGGTGGAAGAGGCACATTGGACAGCAGCTGCAGGTCAGACCCACATATCAGCAACTCAAATCTTATGCAAGAGGACGGAAAAGGGGGTGGAGCTGCAGGCCACCCAGCAGCTCCATCACCAGGAGAAGTAATTTACTTTTTTCTCACATCCTCTGTGAGTGCTGACTTCTCCAACCAAGCAATCCATCCTGTCTTTAGGGGAAGGGGGATGAAATGCTGGGTGACTGCAGTGTCACCTCTTGGGCAGCATGCAGAGGGGGCTGTGAAGCACAAGCCCTGTCTGCCTGACCCAGCTGGACAGGACACTGATGCTCCAGCCCTGGTTCCATGTGGGGCCAGCACTCTGCCAGAGTCCTCAGGCTCCCACAGGGAGCTTTTCCCCAGACCCTCCAGCTGTCATGGATGCAGGAAGCTCCAGCATATGCTGCTGCTGCTGCAGTGAGCACAAAATGGACCATGAGTCTGGTGGGCCAGGCACGGCTCTCAACAAGACACACGAGCCCTGGGGCTACTTGGCTGTCATTAAAATGCTGTGGATGGAAGGAAAAGTCTAATTGACTGAACAACAGCCTGCACTGTGTAATTAAACTAATTGTGGCTCTACCTGCATGGGTCAGAAGTAATTTGCATGGCTGTTAAATCACTGACAACTAAGAGGTGGGGAGGTGTGTGAAAGTATTTCTTACATGTGTTTTCATAGATCATTTTGCTGTTTCATTTGGGCAATTTTATGCCCTTGAAATTTTTGGTTTCTGTCAAATTTGAGGAGATTGTTATTATTTGATGCTGAAGCAGGGAAAAGTAAAAAGGTCACTGTTGTTAGCAACAGTGTTTCAGGAGGCAGAGTTTCAAGTGGCAGCAATACTTCCTCAGTGCTATTTTCTTATTTGAAACAAAATCAAAAAAAAAAAAAAACAAAAAAAACACCAAAAACAAAACAAACAAACAAAAAAAGGTCTGTTTGCCAGAATGTGTTTCAGCCTGGCTCTGCATCCACTGGTGACCAGGCAATTGTTTTTACTTTGTTTTTACTGACTCGAGCAGCAGCAGATAAGGCCTTCTACACAACTTGGTGAAACACAGGTCACTCCTTTACTGCCAGGAATTTATGGCATTAGCTTTCACTGATAGCTTGGAAAGTTCTGGCTTCAAAATGTGGTGCATTTGGAAGAAGTTGAATGAGAAACTTGCTGTAGTGTCATGCTGAAACTCTTTGACCTTGTTTTCAAGTTCTTGCAAAGCAGAGCCCACCTGCATCTTGTGTAGCTCTGCTCTTATTGATTATCATTTTGAGTCCTTCGGGCGTTTTGTTGTGCCCAAAGCACCACGTGCTTTTCAGAACAAATAATCTGGCATGACAGAGAGCTGCTGAACTGACTCTGCTCTGGGCTGAGCTTTGTGCTCGTGCTGGAGGAGACCCATGAGTAGAGGGGCTGACATTTTGTCCCAGTAGAACCACTTGCTCAGCATGTGAGCAACACAAGAGTCAAACACTCGGCCTGGGGTGTCTGATGCCTGTGTTTCTGCCAGTCAGGGCTGTGTCTGGGGAAGGACATGGCACAGCCAAGCTGTGGGACATGCCTGAGCTCTTCTGTCCTAATCATCCATCACTGTACAGAGACAGGACAGTAGGTGGGATGGATCCTCAGTGGGATCCTCTTGCCTGTTTTTGTATTTCTTCACTGTGAAGAAAGCTCTCTGGATTTAGGTTATTCTTTGTGAGCTGGAGATGAAGGACCTCACTTTTCAGGTGAGAAGAAATTGCCAGTGTGGTCCACTGCTCCTTTATCACCTTACCCGAAGTATAGGAAATATGAGGTGTGACCATCTAGCTGCAGTATATCACTCTAGAACTGTGGCAACAGGAATAGGGAAAAGAGCATAAGGAGAGCAGGATATATAAATACTGTTTTAAAGACAGCAGCTTGCCTTCTGTTTTTTGTCTACAGAAAAGAAAAGAAGTAAGCCTAAATGGCTTCTGCCAAGTCCAATTTATGTCTCCAGGCATAGCTAATTACCCTGACTTAGCCCAGCTCTGAGTTCTTCCCAAGGGTTGTGATGCTATTTCTGCTACTTTGATTTATAAATTTTCTTTATCTTACTTTCCTCCTACATACTTTGTATAATCTTTTTCTCCCTGCCTTAGTGAGGAGCCAGGAACTGGTGTTCTATCACAAGGTGTAGGACAGAAATGGGATCTGTCAACCAAAGCCTTTGCTCTGAGTGTCCTTCAATGGTCTCTTCTGGCATCCACCTCATGGGCTATGTGAAATGGTCTCTTCTCCCCAGAAACGATTTTCATGCTGCCACTTACTGCTGGGCTTACTGCAGCCATCCTGGGGCTAGAGGAGTGAGGGTGAGGCTCAGTGTGGGCTCCACAGCTCATGGGCTTTGGTCACAGCCTTTGTCCCACGGCAAGGGGATTTCTGGCTTCTCCACTGACTTGTCAGAAGGAATTACAGTTATTTCCTGGTTCAGCCATTCCCTTCACAGTTGACAGAATGTTTCCAACCTCAGTGATGAATTCTGTGGGGGAGAAAAATCCACCTGCTGTAATCATGGGATGCCTGCTGTGGTAAGCAGGAGTCATACTGCCATTGAGCCTGGACTTAGGAGACCATTTCTGTCCAGCACACTTTAGAAACTCTAGTTAATGAGTCCCCCAGACATCCCATGGGACAAATGGGTACTGTTTCTTTATCAGACTAGACTGCCAATAGTAAGAATTTCAAGCAAGGTCAGCTTTAACTTCTAGGGTATGACACCTCTTTACAGCATTGTTTCCTGATATACACATTTTGTTTTTCTTTTTGTTTGTTTGTTTGATTTCCAATGTTTTCATATATGAATGTTTTTGTCAACAGACTTCTCAGGGAGATTGTAGCACCACCCCTGGTGAAGATTAAATTTGTCTCTGTAAAATGGGCTGAGAAGTGGGTGAGAGCAAACCCATGCCAGTCCTGTCTTCTGTACTGGCTGAGGGCAGATGCTGAGGAGAGAGGATAAAACCAGGAAAAGTAGAGAGTGTTATTTTCTTGGAAGAGTCCCTCAACCTCCAACAAATTCCAGCTCAAGGTTTTGCAAAATTGCAGCAGTAGATTCTGATGGATTTTCCTTCCATTATTTCCCCCCTTAATTTCCTCTTCTGAGGTCATATAAACTCTCAGCATGCAGCACATCCTGCAGTGTGAGTCTCACTCCATAGCTGCACATTTTCTGTAGTATCACCTCTTGCTCTTTTTGAACCTACCACTTGCAGTCATGGTTTAATCCCTCGCAGTTCTTGTGTCAGAAATGGTGAATACTTGTATTCTATGAGACTGATACATTCATAGGCCCCTGCCAGCTACCTCTTCCACAGAGCAATGGATCCTGTTTCATTTATACTCTCTTCACCTGGAAGTTGCTCCACACTTTTAAGCAGCCTTTTGGATCTCTTCCATGCCTTTTTCTGGCTTTGCAACAGCTTGTGTGACAGGAAGAGAGAACTGCACTTATTTTTCAAGACACAATATTGGTTTAGACACAGGTGTAGTAACATAGCCTGCTCTTGCTCTCTTTCCAAATTGTTTTAGTGTGATGGTTATATACTTCTAAGGGCCTAAAATCAATTCAGGCATGTATTAAATTTTTAGTCAGACTCATGCAATTAATCATCAGGACTTTGGAGTCCTGACTTAGTGGGATTTCAGTGGTTCACAGGCTGGCTGTAGTCACTAGTGAGCACAAGCTGAATTCATCTGGGGATTACAGTAGCACATGCAATGTGGTGTGCAGGGAGGAGCTGAGCAGAGCAGCAATTCCCCTGCCAGATGCTGCAGGTGCACAGCTGTGAACACGGCTGTGCACCTGCCATGGTGAGGGACAAAGACATGGGATTGCCAAGTGGAACACATCCATAGCAGAGGTGCTGCTGCAAAGCTGTGCTTGGCTGGCTGGGCCACACAAACTCTCAGATGGCTCTGTGGCTGCTACACTCAGTTTTGGACCCCAGTTCTGGGAGCATCGTGCCCTCCTCCACTGTCATTCAGACAGGACAGATATATTTCTCTGCTCTGTGGTGGGTCACCCAAAACCTGTGGTTTTGCTGCACGCCTACTGGTCCCAGAGCTCTTCCTGCAGAGCATTGGGATGAGAAGCAGATAAGATGAGAGTTGAGGGATTTGTTATGTAATGGTAACAACCAAGTCTGACACACTACATTAACACAGGACACCTTCCTTCTCTTCTTTCTCATCAGGAGCTTTGCCCAGTGCTTCTCATCTTGTCTTCACGTGGACAGGGCAGAAACTGCCTTTCCTGCTCCTCCAGCCCCTCAGCAAGAGTGGATGTACATCTGAGTCACCATGGGCAAGATGGACAACACCTCTGTGGAGCTGAACTCCCCCTCTGAGGTGAAGCAGGCAGCCCTGGAGGAGCCAGAGCCCATCAGCCCTGAGGTCATGGGCACCAAGAAGAAGAAGAAGGAGATCCCAGACAGAGGTTCCTGGAAGGGGAAATTTGACTTCTTGCTATCCTGTGTGGGCTATGCTATCGGTCTGGGCAATGTCTGGCGCTTCCCTTATCTCTGTGGCAAAAATGGAGGAGGTGAGAGAAATGCACAATGAGCAGCCTTGTCCTCCAGCAGGTCTTGGTTTGGTGTGGATCTGGGCACATGAGTGGTCCTTCAGCTGAGAGCTCTCCCACATGGTGGGGGTAATTATGTTGTCCAGAGAAAAGTTTCCATGATCTGTGGGTTTTACTAGCAAGTGCAGGCTGGGAAGAAGCAGTCCAAAGAAATAAAACAAGCAGTCTTGAGTTCTGTCATGCATGTGTGGTCCAATCTGCAGGGCTGCAAAAAAAAAAAAAAAAAAAAAATCATGTGAACTTCATTTACTTACAGGGAGGGCTGTGCACAAATAGGCACTCAGCTGGATTCTGGGGCACCTCCAGAGGAACCAGTTAAAAGTGGAGCTCTCCTCAGTCTAGTGTATTCTCAAGGGAATTCTCCCTGCGCAGCTACAGAATTTCTGCACATTTTGGATCAAATCAGAAAACACACTTCCATGCCTCAGCTCCCCTCTAAAATGGTGCTTTCTTCAGCCTTGTCAGAGAGATGCTTTTGTGGAGGGGAGTATGGGCAGGTGCCAGTAGAGCAGAGGCTCACTCTTCTCACTCCATGCTGAGCTCTCCCAGTGCCTGTGCCTGTTACTAAAATAGCCTTCCTTCTCCTTTGAAGAGCTGCTCACTTCCTTAAACCATTTTACAGACTTCCCACACAAATCCAAACCCCTTTTCCTCACCTTTAAGGCTGTATATATAATTTTAGTTTTGCCTGCTAGTCTTCCCACATTGTTCTCTGCTTCCCTCTTAGCTCTTCCTGGCCTGGAGTCCCCATCCCAAGTGCCACACTTATTCATGCTGCTCTGAGGGTCTCTTATCATGTTTCTTCTCCATGTCTTTTTTACTTTCCTTTTACTTTTGGCTCTCATAACTTCTTGTATCACCAGCCCATTTCTGCTGTCACAGGCAGTGTAGGATGCTCTTCTCCTCCAGCCCTGGAAAAGAGGAGAAGGGTCTTGCTCCCTGAAACAATGTCCATTTAACTTCATGGCATTTAAGGGTATGAAGGCCCTTTCTCTGAGGCATGTGGAGTGAGTCCTAGCAGGAGACCAGAAAGTTAGCAATTTGGACAAGAAGATTTCTAACTGAGCATTTTGTTTTCATAGAATTATGGAATCATAGGATGGTCTGGGTTGGAAAGGACTTTAAAGATCATCCAGTTCCAAACCCACTGCCAAGGGCAAGGACACCTTCCACTAGGTTGCTCAAAGTCTAGTACAACATCCAACCTGGCCATGAACACTTTCAGGGATGGGGCATCTACAGCTCCTTTGGGTTTTGTGGAGAGGTGGAAATACGTAGCTGAGCTGAGTGAGCTTTATGGGAACATCCAGGCCTGCCCCGGGGAGGCTTTGCCAGCAGTGCCAGAGCCACAGCAAGGTTTGTCATCTTTGTCCAGCCACACTCTGACTGCTAGCCCTCCTCACAGAACATTTCCCCCGTGGCTCGCCAGCATCTGTCCTGTGGCTGTTGCGTCATCTCAAGTCTCACACCAGCTCTGTGCTGCCCGTGACTGTCTCCTCACACATAAAGGTGGAGGTGACAATGCCTATAATTAGATGAGGGGTATTGTGAAGCTAAAATCGATCCTACGTGTAAAGTCAGCTGAGAACCAAGGACAGCGGCTGCTGTAGAGGTGTGGAGTGCTATTATTAGCATTGGCAATGGCACACGGGGCGACCTCTGCCCCGGCAGCCGCGGGCACGCAGGGGGAGCAGTCGGCTGCGAGCAGAAACGCCAGGCAGATGAAATGCGGGAATCGGTTCCTGCGTGCTCCCAAACACCTCCTGCCTCCGCTGCCGCTCCGTGCCGTTCGTGGCAGCCGGGATGGCTCCTTGCTGCCGGCAGGCACGGCCGCTCCCGCGGCCGGCACGAAGGGGCGGCGGCGCTGCCGCTGCCGGCCCGGGATCGTCACCGGGAGCGGGGCGAGGCGGGGGCGCACGGCAGCTCCTTCGCACCCAGGCGGGCACCGCCTCGCTCTGCCCCGGCGGAGGCGCCTCCGGAGCACGGCAGACCGTGGGTGGAACTCTAATTTTAGCGTCCTGCCTGTGCGCTGCTCAGAGCGCGGTCGTGTGGGCTGCTTCCATTACGCACAGGCAAATTGAACTGAATGGAAATATTGTCGTCTCACTTACCGCTGTCACGTTGCATCGGCTCACGGCTGGTTTGCTCGGCGCGGGGAGCCCAGGGCACGGCAGCCCAGCGCTCGGCCCGTCCGCTGCGGGGAGCAGGCTGCACCCAAAGTGGTGCCTGGGCTCCCTATCAGCCCTGCACGCAGCTGGATGTGCCCAGCTGTGCCCATGGCTCCAGCCCCTACTCTGATCTCTAACCTTATACAGTCCCTCTGATCTCAACAGGATTGTACCGGACTCCAAATTCACTCTAAATGCGGCTCAGTACATGCTAAAAATTGCCTGTGAGATCCTAAGCTTGAATAACTTGAGAGAAAAATAATTCTTTAAATAAGCATCCTGCACTCCTCATTTGTGCACTGAGACTCAAAGCAACAGCATGTAACAGCTTGTAATGCTCAGTTTTTGATTTGTGGGCAGTGTTCCTGTTTTCAGGATTAATTGTTCTTCTCTGCTATACAACATTAGGAGCAGGCAGGCTTGGGGTTGCACAGTGAGCTCCAGGCACTGTTGATCCTTCCTTGCCTCCAAGGGTCAGTGCTCTGAGCAGGACCAGCACCCTCACCCCTTTGACACCCATGGATCTGGAGACAAGGGACTGGGATCTGGGACTTTCACAAGGTCATGCACAACCATATTTTGCACCGGCCTGCAAAATTTAGATAAGGATTTCAGAACTGATTTCCCACCTGGCTGTACAGGACCTGGGGATATTACCAATGCCTGCTTGGGGACCTGGTCCTCCAGAGTGGCAGTGTCATTGCCAACAGCCCTCAGCTCAAGGAGGTGGTCTGGTTTGTAGATTTTCCACTATTCTTGAGAATCTTTGTCAAGCCAGGATAAAAGACTTGTGTCCAAAAGTTTATTTGTTGGGTTTTTTTTTTTCCCGGCAGTCTGATAACATCTTTCACCTACAAACCTTCCTGACCTGCTGTAGATGAGAAATGCAGGATCATCAGAGCTGCAGCCAAATTTCATTAGTTGCTTGCACTGAAGTGAGGAAGAGACTTGCACTGCTGCTAAGCTCAGCCTCCAAACTCCACAGCAGTGAGGTGTCCTCAGAGCAGGCACTGGCTCCCTGCAGGGCTCCCAGGGGGCTGGACCTTACAGGCTGTTGTGTCTAGCAAGCACACAGGGGAGTCTGCTGAGCAGGCACAGTGATGCCCAAAACTGTTCTCTCCTGTGTGCCAGGCTGCTGGTGAAGCCAAGAGCCTGCACTTCCATGCCAGCCAGTGATTCAGGCTCATGGTCACTGAGCTGCTGGCACAGAGAGTGTTTTCTCCCCACCACCCACTGCCAGCTCCTCTTGCATGCTGCCTCCCAAGCACTTCCATGCTGGGTGCTGGCACCTGCCTCTCCCAGCTGGGTTCAGCTCCCTGCTTGGCAGGCAGATGTCCCCAGCTGTATGTCCCCTGAGCCAGCATTCCTGGCTGTGCCTGGCTGCTTCTCTGCCCTCAGAGAGCAGCTGCTGGAACCTGGCTCTGCTGGGTGCAAGCTGGGCCACAGCTCTCTGGAGTGGCTTTGCTCTCTGGCTCCATGTTTACTTTCCCACGATTATCTGGGGAAGAAGACTCATACTGACAGCTCAGCCCTAAGGCTAGTGCAAGAATCAGTGCTGTCCTGAACATGGCCAGCTGCTTCTGGGCAAACTGAGTGTCCTCTCTCTGTCCCCAGCCAGAATCTTCTGCAAAGGTTTGTCCTCCTCAGAAATGATGGCCCACCCCAGTACATGCACGAGAAAGATAAAAAAAATGGGCTTTGTCCCACATCCTAGAAGTCAGGATGACCTGAACTTGTACAGCCTTTCAATCACACAGCAAGGCTCTCCTCTTCTAATTGCTCTTCTAAAAACTGGGTGCCAGTAATATCTCTAGTGAATGAATGTTCTACCTCCTTTCTAGTAATGAGATGATTTCCACAGGGTCATGGAGAAAAATAATATTTTCACAAGAATTTTAAGGGTAAAACCTAAAACACAGGTGGGGTGGTATATAGCACTGTTACAAGAGCCAATACAGTCTTAGTCACGGTTTCCTTAAAAGACTGAAACAGCTGTAAACAAAGAAAGCAGTGGCCAATGCCAGATATTCCTGTGCACTATTCCCTCAAGAAGAAGAATTGAAATCTTCTGCAGGTAAGACAGAAAACATCAGCAGTTCCCAATGTCAATGTCCAAGCTTATGGGTTTGTTGTCAGGTTGGGTTTAGCATTGTCTAAACAGCTAACAAAGTGAGCCTGGCATTACATAGCTAGTGATGCCAGTGTGTGTGTGTACATGGTACATTCATACCCACAGTGATGAGGGGAAGGCAGCAATGACCTCAGTGGGACACTCACCCAACACACCAACTCCAGCTGCAAACTGTCACCTCTGGGACAGGCTGCTCCTCATCACATGGGTGCTGCAGAGCAAGAAACTGTAGCTGGAGGCATTTCCTTCTTGATCAAAGGGGAATCTGCCTGATAACATTGCTCCTTCTTTCAGGGGCCTTCCTTATCCCCTATTTCCTGACACTGGTGTTTGCTGGGATTCCTCTCTTCCTGCTGGAAACTGCTCTGGGCCAGTATACCTCTGTTGGTGGACTGGGAGTCTGGAGATTAGCACCCATGTTCAAAGGTACTGTGCTGTGTGTTTGTCACAACAATAGCCCACAACTACAGGAAAACCCCCATTAATGATTTGAAGGCAAATAGCAAATCCCTGGGGGCTGGGATGGGGTGGCAGGTGAGGGGAGGGTTTTTCCCCTCTGTCTTTATCAAGCTGTCCTTGACCTCGATGTCTGCAGTCACTAACATCACTGTGCTCTGTTCAAGCAGTTTTGTGTGGTGACAAGGGACTTTATGAGCAGTATGGACTGTGATGGAGGGGCTCTGGTTGCAGGAGACCCTTTGTTTTCCCAAGCCTCCCTGCATATGCTTACTTTAATTGCATGGTAACGTGACCTGTTGCCATGCTTGAAGTAACTGTTTTCTAGAAGCCAGTGGTGATTTAGAAATGCCTTGGATGTGGGAAAGTGCAATTCTGCCAGGGAAGTGACAAGATTCTGTCTTCATGGAGCTCTGTCTGTAAAGTGTGGGTAGCACACTGAAAGGCAGCACTGTTCCGCCAGTGGAAATGGGTGGGTGAGAGGCGTGAGGGAATGACCCTCCCTTGCTGGCCAGCTTACAGTGCAACTATAGCACACTCTGTGTTGATGAGCTGATTCCCTTTTTCTGGTTTTCAAACAAAACCTTGCTGTGGTGCCCATGAAGTGCCTTGGGTACTGGAGACCTGGATTGATGCTGCTCTCTGCCCTCATTCGCAGGCGTGGGACTGGCAGCCATGGTTCTGTCCTTCTGGCTGAACATCTACTACATTGTCATCATCGCCTGGGCTCTCTACTACCTGTTCAACTCTTTCACTGCGGTGAGTCCCGGGCGTGTCTGCAGCCCGCCCCTCCCTGTGGGCGGGGTCCTCACTCCCACTTACGGGCAGTGGTTTGTTTATCACCCACAGCGGGCTCTGGCCGCTTGCCATTTGTGCAAAGGGCCCTTGTCAGCAGCGTGCTAGACCCTTCCTGAGGAGGTTCATCAGCCCTGCAGGCAGTTTTGTAGTGCTGGTGGTTGTCCTCCGGAGGGGATGGTCCCATCCTCTCTATAGGAACTGTTCCCCACTCATCTCAGTCATTCAAACTCACCCTGTGTTTCTGGTTTTTTCTAGGGCTGCTCGAATCTGAGCTGCACATTTCCAGAACTGGTTTTGTCAGGTTTTGTCACATCATGGTCTTATTTCTCAGGACTTGCTCCTTATCTTAATTAGTTTTTATTCACTCCTCTCTTGATAAATGATATCCAAGGGACTTTTTTTTTTTCTGCTGGGAAAATGATTCAGAAAGTATCTAGACATCTGCTTGTGACTGTCCCTTAATGTGTCCTTTGGTGTTATGGTTTATAGTGGGTTCCTCTTCCATAGCAGGTCCTTCTACTGTACAAGGTTAGAATCACACCCCATATTAACTTCTTGGTAGCTGAATTATTTATTTCAGCCCAGAAACTGGTAAGAGTTTCCTTAACGTAACTCTCTGAGCAATCTGCAGCCTTAAAGACATCAACCCCATGGTTCAAAGGGGATCTTTTTAAAATGTCATTTAGATATAACCCAGAAATGCTATTGTGGACACTGAACATCCAGTTTACTTTTTGTTCCAGTAAAAATTTTGAATATCTATCAAGACTTCTGCTGAATCATTCCTTTTGGCATTCCCAATTCTGCTTCTAGCACCAATACCACCTTTAACTGTAGGGTCCTGGATCTAGAACAAAATTATTGGCTGTGGGTGATTGGTTTGCACCCTCAGGGATTCCCAAATAAACAGAGGTCTTCCCCAAAGTAACCCATTCCAACTACACCCTGGGAAGGATGCATCTTAGGGTGAGGCTTTGGTTACATTCAGGTGTTACAGACCTGGCTGGTGACAGAGCTTGCATGTACATAGGCAGATCCAGGTGTTTGGCTCAAGACCTTTTACCAGAGATAATAAATCCAAATTCCCAAAAGGACCCAAAGTGCTAATGAAAAAGCTAGGCTGATGTCTGTCCCCTGTGCCTCCTTAAATTTGACTATGAGTATTATGAACTATAATAAGAGCCCAGCCTGCCTTCTGCAGTTTCTGTCCTCTGAAATTCAGAGGAAATAGAGCAGCAACAAACTGTCCCTCAGCCTGCCCTTCCTTGTGAGAACTGTGCAGCTTCTCCAGCATGCAGACATTGAAGAGCTGCTGTGCAGCACTGCTCAAGCCATTGCCTTTTCTTCAGTGCAGTTAGCAAGCCCTCAGTGAAATCACCAGGTGGGTGCAGTGGCCTGGGTGGCCACTGGAATGTCACCCCCAGCCCTGCAATAGTCACCATTCTGCCAGGATACCACGTTTGAAGGTATCATCTGCTGGAGTGAACTGATTTAGATGGAGCAGTGAAGGCAGCACTTAAAGGCACTGATGCCACAAGACGCTTAAAACACAGATAATATTTTTGAATAGCTCTGTGTTCGTGGAAGAATAGGGACGGATACAAACATCTTCTTAAAGCTTTGTTGAGCTGGAGTCTCAGATCTTATCTGCAGAGGGAAATCACCCAGAATAGGTGCTCTGCATTTATCTACAAGCACTGTGCTTGGGAAAAGAGGCAGCTGCTCGTGGGGACATATCTGAGCTGCTGTCCTTGGGCTGGCTCAGCCGTGGCACTACATGGCCTGGGTGAGCTGCCCTGCCACACTCACATGGCCCCTGGCCCTGCTGCTGCACTGCCTGCAGTGCCAGAGCTGACTGCACCAAGTCTGTAATGTTGTGGTGCCATCACACTGCTGCCCACAGTGTGAACATCTCCCAGGAATCCCTTTGTGCTGCTTATAATCAGGGCAGTGGACAGCCATGAAACAGCTGCCCTGTGCAATTTGCTCCTGTGCTTGTGTTACAACAGTCTGTTTGTGTAGACAACCCAATGTCTCCATTCTCAGGGCTGTGTTGCTTTTTAAGTATTGAACTTGGTGTAAATGAAACATAAGAAACAAATCACTGCTTATTCTTTGTGCAGTAAATTCCAGCCACTTGTTAAGTGAAGCTAGCAAAAAGCTGTAATGGTTATAAACACAATATCTCTTGATAGTATTTTAATTTGTAGGTATTAATTATCAACAGTTAATTGGAAGTGGCTTTCTATTTCTAACATTTTATCAGAGCTACGGCATTGCCCTAATCACATGATGATATTTTTTTCCTGGAAAATCCTTGTCACAATTTATCATATTTTGGAAAATTTTTCCATTATTTGGCTACAAGGGCATGTCTATCCAGTGGAGCTGGCCATTTCTCTTTGCAAAAAAAATGAAGGGGTTTCAGTTTAAAAGATTCTCTTGGGAGATATCACATGGATGATAACCCTACTGTCTCCGTGCTGGTGCAGGACCTGCCATGGCAGAACTGTGGGAATTCCTGGAACACAGACCGCTGCTTCTCCAACTACTCCCTGAACGACACCACCAACCTCACCAGCGCTGTCACCGAGTTCTGGGAGTACGTCCCCAGCTGCCTACACCAGGTTCCTCCCCCTCCCCGTGGTCACTGTGCCTGCCCACCAGGGCTGCAGCTGTGCCTGTTGGCTCTGTGCCTTGGGCAGCTTTGGCAGGAGGGCATCACAGCCAGCCACTGGCCATGGTGGGCATGGGGTGCACTCTGCAGATGCAGGTCAGAGGGATGGGCAGGCAAACAGCCTCTCCACCTCCCTTCACCTCCCTTTATCCCATCATGATGAACCTCAGTTCTCTTTAGGGATTTGTGGGTTCTCACACTTGTCTGCACCCAGCCCTTCACCCTCCAGCCACCTCTGGGAGCTCCAAATCCCTCTGCCCTTGATTGTCAGACTTCCTCCTAACACAGAGTCTCCCACCCTTAGGAGGAACATGCACCAGATGTCCGGAGGCCTGGGGGAGCCTGGCACTATCCGCTGGCCCCTGGCTGGCACGCTGGCCCTGGCCTGGCTGCTGGTCTACTTCTCCATCTGGAAAGGTGTGGAGTGGACAGGCAAGGTACAGTCTGAGGGCCGGGTCTTTTGGTGCTGCCTCTCATTGCTGTGCTGCTAGAATATCCTCCAGACTCAATTTTATTTAAGTGTCTATAACTAAGGTTACGGTGTTTAGAGGCAAACTTGCTGTAGATACTATTAAATTCCCGACATTTACCTTTCACAGCTGTAAAAATTGCTACCATGTTTATGGTAATTTTCATTTTAAGTGTAGAGAATAGCTCTTGCCTGTAAGGTCGTGGGTCTGAGTACACATTCTTTTTGGGTAGAAGCATTTTCAGAAATTACTTATATTTCCCACTTTGGGACAGCCCTTTGAGAGAGCAAAGCTTCTTGTGGCATCCCCCGTTTTGATAATCACAGTCTCTTAAATTGCCTCTGATGGGAAAAATCTCACCATCTCCTTTGAAAATTTCCTTGCTGCCCTTTTGATATTGGTGGGAGACCTTCAGATGAGGAGGCCATTGTTATTCCCTGTGCAGTGTTCCAGGCTAGCACAGCAGAAAGGTAATTGCTTCATTTAGTGAAACAGTAGTGCTGAGATGCTGGGATGTGTTATTTAGAGCACAGCATGATGCAGCAGCACACTATTATGAAAGGAATAATCTAGAGGAGAGATCAGAAGGAAGCACTTCAGGGGTAGGTCACCTAAGCTGTTAACTTCCCCAGTGGCTCCCAAACATGCTTTAGCTAAGCAGCCACAGCAAAGCCCTGGTGATTTCTGGTGTGGGCCCTGTCATGAGAGATGGCACATACCTGTAAGATCCTGAAACAGTGCTGAAAAGAAAGCAGTGGAATCAAGACAACTCGTTTTGCTTGGTGCATTGGTCTAGAGAAACAGTAGCTTTAGCTCTGCAAAATAAGGATGTGATGACTTAGAGATTACTTCTGTGGACTAAAATTATCCCTGCAATTCCCTTGTTTTTGGGCATTTCATCCAGACTTCAGCATGCTACTTTTGTGATGAGTGTGTCCTTGTGTATCAGTGGCAGGGAGAAACCTCAAACAGCAGAAATGTTACTAGCATGGGAATGGGGGACAGCAAATGCAAGGAAATGCTGCTGAAAGTGGCTGTGCTTGGGACCCTGTCCCCCTCAAAGGAGAACATGCCAGACTCAGTGACACCATGGCCAGGAAAGCTCCTGGGCACTGGTGGGCTGATTGCTTCTCTCCCATGGGTTCTTTTTCAGGTGGTGTATTTCTCAGCCACCTACCCCTACTTCATGCTTTTCATCCTCTTGTTCCGGGGAGTCACACTGCCAGGAGCCAAGGAGGGGATCCTCTTCTACCTCACACCTGACTTCAGGAAGCTCTCTGACTCTGAGGTTTGTAGCCTAGTGAGGAAAGCTCTTATCTCCCAGCTGTCTCTGCATTAGGCTTCCCCAGGCACTTCCCATGAATATTTTAAGTGCTTAAAATAACACTGGAATAACCCTGTTCAAGTACTCATGACCCATGTCCCATAGGCTGAGACAAAACTGAGGGACAGATCCTTCATGCATGGAAAACTGTGCAGCAGCTCTGTTGTACTCAAGCAGTATTATCCACAGGGTATGGGGAGTCCAAAGTTATCCTGACAAAGGGACCTCTCCTCTGGGCTGGGAATGCCTCATTTCACTGACTGTTCTAGGGCTGCTGATCTGCTCTTGTTCTGGTGGTCCCAGAGAAAGAACGATGTTTTGCTGGCATGGGGCCCTCAGAAGGAGCACAAGCATATCAGCACACACAGCAGCAGTTTTTGGAAGTGCTTAAGTGATGAGTGGTGGCCAATAATGTGTTCTTGGTCACTGGAAGCAGAGAGAAGACCCAGGAGGAACAGGGACACTTGCAAAAATGAAGTTTTTCAGGAGACACAGACTGCGTTTTTCAGCAGCTATACTCCGTACTGACAGGATTCCCTCACGTCCTGGACACCCCAGTGGGCTGTACATCTGCACACACAGCTCCACAGTCTGCACCCAGTCCCCCTGCTAGCCCTGCACTGAGCTGCTGCAGGACATGCACCTTCTGCTGCACTCCCCTTGTGGCTCCTTCCCCACAGGTCTGGATGGATGCAGCCACTCAGATCTTCTTCTCCTATGGGCTGGGGCTGGGCTCCCTCATTGCTCTGGGCAGCTACAACACTTTCCACAACAACGTCTACAGGTCAGTTGTTTTTTTCCATTCTCCTGTGTGGCAGGGAGCACTCATAGGTGAGGCAGAGGGCTGTGGTGAATCTGCCTGACCTCTGCTGTCCCCTTGCTGACAACATGCAGCCTGGGGGACACACTGTAATCTCTGCAGAGGGGCTCCCTGCCTGCAGGACACTTTGTACATCACCTGTGCTACCCATCCAAGGCACAGAACCAGCTCTCCACAGGGTCTTTTCTTTACCCCACCCTCTTCTCCTGGTAGGGACCTGCAGGTGGGGTTTTTTGTCTCCTTCTCTCTTCCAGAGACTCCATTATTGTCTGTTGTATAAACTCCACCACAAGCATATTTGCGGGATTTGTTATTTTCTCTATCATTGGCTTCATGTCACACATCACGAAGAAGTCAGTGTCAGAGCTGGCCTCCTCAGGTAAGCAGAAACCCAGGTTCAAATGCAACAGCAACCTGTGAGAGCCATTTGTCACTGGGTGTGGGGTCTTTCCTGACTAGTTGTGCTGAAGTTTTATTTTGCTGTAGTGAAATATTTAGGCCATTTGCTGTCTGAAGCCTTCCTATGGAGAATAGATACTACCTATGTTTTCAGTAGACGTGATCAAAAATTGGGGTCCCTTTTTCATGCAAAATCTTGAGACTGTGATCTTAATGCCTTGAGAGGCTGCCTGGAACAGAGACTAGACATTGTTAAAGGAATAAAGTAAGTATTTATTAAAAGGCCTTCAAAGGATACACTTTGGGCAGTACAAGAGCCTGGCCATGGCTCCACACAAGATGGACACCCGGTCATGAGGTTTCACACTTTTATAAGTTTTGGTTGATTTACATATTGGGGTTAATTGGCCAATTACAGCTTCAGGTTATGAAGTTCCATCCTCCCAGTTTGCTTTCCTCAATTCACTGTTGTTTGCACTTTTTGGGCCTGAAGCTGCAGCAGTGTCCTTGGTTCTCAAACTGGAAAAGGATTATTTTGTCTGACTAAACTGTGAAGAGAGCTGCTCACACTTTATATGAAGTTCAGAGTTATGTATTAATGCAGTACAGAATCTGAAAAATATGAAAGCTAAATCTTAAGGCATCAATCTCAGAATAATTTTTTAACCAAGATGGGACTGTGTCTTTCTGCATGAAGACATGTTTTGAAATTGCTGTCTTTTCAGAGAAAGCTTTTATCTCAAGAAACAGCTTTTTGTGGTGGAAAAAAAAAAGGCACCAGGAAAGCTATAACCAGCTCTGAATATCAGTTTATTTTTCTAGCAGAGTGCTCCAGCTCCATTTGGTTGCAATCATTTGATGACTTTCTTGCTTGCAGGACTTGTTTCTCTAATCATTTCTGTCTCCCCATCTTATCCCCGTGCCTCCCACCAGGGGAGGCAGGCACAAAGGCTCAAGTGTTCCTGGCTCCTATATGAAAACCCCAGAGTTCTTGGCTGTAATTTTTGTGTCTCTATTTAACCACAGCCCTTAGCTCAGACTTACCATCAAATGCTTGGTAAACATGGGCTCATCCCTCTTTTCTTTACTGCAGGCCCTGGACTGGCTTTCCTCGCCTACCCACAGGTTGTCACACAGTTGCCCTTGTCCCCACTCTGGTCAATCCTCTTCTTCTCCATGCTGATGATGCTGGGTCTGGACAGTCAGGTGAGACAATCCAGGGACAAAGTGAGGCAAGTTACAAAAATGTCTTCAGGTACAATGGAGGTGTCCCCTTGTGGACAGTGCTGAGCAGAGTGGGGTTTTACTCTCTCATGGTGTGAGGGCAGTGCTTTCCTGCAGTATTTTGGCATTGTTGTTGATATCAAGAGCAGCCCTGAGCAGAGCTGCAGCTCCCTGGCCTGGTCCATAGGTTAGCAGGGATGGATCCTGGCAGAAGGAAGGAGTTATGCCTTGGAAAAGCCTGTTGCCTGGGTACCCTGACTGCTTTTATCTGATGGCAACATTTTACAAGACACTCGAGGGGGAAGCAGTTAGATGTAGCAAAAGGTCTCCACCTTGCCCCCTCTGAGCCCTCACAAAGCAAAACAAAAACCATTATCTCTGCATTTTTACTAGTGGTGATAGGGTTTTTTCCTGATAATTCAGCATAAAAGTAGCTGCCCAGTGAGGCAGTGAATTGCAGCATGCCTTCCTTTCGAGTGCATCAAAATCAAAAGTTCCTGCAAAAACCTGCACTCGATCTGTCATATCTGCCCTTGTGTCCCCATGCTCTTCTCTTGCAGCACAAACCACCAGTACAAAAGGGATTCTCGCTTGGATTACAGGTACCATTCATAGACCCAAGCCTACTTCACAGTCATACCCAAACCTATTCCTGAAATGTCACACCTGGTTTCCGGGAAAATCTAATCAACCAAATCTGGTTTTCAATCATGTCACACTCTCATAAACACTTTGGAAAGCTCACGAATGCATTACCACAGACATTATTTAGAAAAAAACCACAAACAAACAACAACAAAAACACCCTGCCAAAACAAACAAAAAAAACCCCTCAAACCCAATAATACCTAAATGTTCTGTAAAAAACTACATTTACAGAAAAAAATTATCTGCATGGATTATTCGCTCAGTGCTGGTAACTTGAGACGTGACAATAAGCCCTCTAAGCACTCTCTGGTATTTATTTGCTGCATTTGCTTCTAAAATACCTCTTGAAATCCTCCATGTCCCTTCTGTCAGCCAGTTTTGGAGGGCAGGCAGTCTGTTGGGGGGGCTATAATTGCCTGGAGGAAGAGGCTGGGGGGGAAATGAAGCATCGAAAGGAAAACAACCTTTTAAAAACCACGGCTAAATATATGTGAAGAAGCTTTCTGTCTGCATGCTGGAGCTCTGATTCATCCAAACACACCAGCAACAGTATGACAGCTTATGCATATAAACCAATGAACACGGGCTGCTACAACGGCTGCAATTCCACCTGCATTTGGAAGAATTCAGTTAGAAAGAGAAAAGGTTTTCCTGCGTGCTGATTACATGTCCTTTGTGGTATTTGCAAATGGGGAGCCGGCATTTTTCATCTGGGTCAGCAGCCGGGTTGGTGAGGCACAGCGGGGCCGCAGGGCATGTCCTGCACCCCTCCGGGGCTGCCGGGCTGAGCCTGTCGCCTGTCCCCGGCAGGGCACGGCTCTGTCACGGCGGGGACGGGAGGCTGGGCTGAGATCCGTGTCTGCCACGCAGCCACAAGCTCCAGCCCTTCGGTGGGGGTGGGAGAAAGTCCAGCCAGTCTCCTACAGATGCAGCCCAGCTCCATCTGCCTCCTCCTGCCAGGGTGCCCATCCCCTCTGCAGCTCCTCGGGCGGGATGGATGACCTGGACCAACAGACCCCTCTGTCCTGTGCCCTCACTCGTGTGCCTCGGTGTTCCCTCTGCTCTGATCCGTCCCGGCCTCAGCTCTCTCCTGTCCAGACCTCTTTCATAATATGCTAATACTTCCTTTTAACCTACCAGTTTCCAGGTCAGGCACTTATTGCTCAGGGGAGCTGGCAAGCCTTGTGACTGCCAGCCTGTGTCTGTCCCATGTGAGGCTGCCTCGCACGGGTTGGCCATCAGGATTTGCAGCTGCCAGCAGTGAGACCACTCTCATGGATCTGTGCTGCACATCTGGCAGCTGTGGTCAAACTCCCCCTGGGTCCATGCATCCCAATAGGTGCTCTGTGTGACTGAGGAGGGAACAGCAATAGTTGACACTGGGAGAGGGTGGGAGACAGACTCTCCTTCAGACAGGGCTGCCACACCTGTATTGACTCTCAAGCCCAGATTACTGGACCCAGCAGCGTGTGTAATGATTAGGCCCCTAAAGGGGAAAAGGAGCAAAAGAGAGAAGTTAATGGAAATAAAATGTTTGGGAAAGAAATAATATCGTGGGGTGAGGCATGAAGAAGAGAAGATTATGTGCTAAAGATTGTGGCTGGAGGGAGTTGGTGGAAAAAGCAGTTTTTTGGAAAGCAGACTGCAGTGGCAAGAACCAAAGGCACCAGTGCTCAGCTCCCTGCCACTCTGAAAGCAGCATGCTTTCATTCAGGTGTCTACATGTGCAAGCAGCCAAGGTTTGGTCTGTGAGCTGGGAAAAGTGAGCCCCATGCCAAGCAGCTGCAGTCCCTAGGGCTGGAAAGGTAAATCTCCTCCAGGCTGCAGCCCCTGTGAAATCTGAGGCTGTCATGAGGCAATGACAGTAAATGTCATTTTTTCAGTAAATGGTGTGAAGGTCATTGCCTGTTCCATGGCTAGAAAAAGCAATGTATGACCATTTGCTTCTCCACCTTATCTGTTACACAGGAGCTTAATTTTGATAGGAGACAAAGAGAATTCAACTCACTTTGTAGCCCTGTTCCTCATCACCCATCTCCCTGTCTTTCCCTCTGTGCATTCCCTGATTTTGATTGTTCTTCCTCCACCAAAGGACTGTCAGCTTTACTCCATCCCATTATCTAAGGCATCATTTTCTTTGCACCTTTTCTGCTGGACATTACCCTCTGTCCCAGGGCTGTTCCCCTCCAAATGCATTTCCCTTTCTGGGCTCAGCTCCCCTGGCCCTGCCATGGCTCCATCAGTGCTTGGGCATGCAGCCATGTGGAAGGAATAGCTTTTGACAGTGGTTTTTTAGTCATGCTATCTCTTCACACTGTGGTGCCAGCTCAGTCCTGACTCTTCCAGACAACAAGGCAGGTGGGGTGGGGTGAAGGGCCCACTGTCAATGGCTGTAAAGGCACCTTAACCCATGCCTGAATGGCAAAAGATGCTTTAATGGCTCTTGTGTCCAACATAAAAAGCTTAGCTCATTAAAAATTCAAGTGGAAGAAGTTGAGCTTTGATGGTCTGGGAGTACTGGCTTTCCATGCAGATATAAAACCCTGGGCATACACATCTCCCTTTGCCTTGCTCTGGCCCACGTTGTCAGCAGTGTGCAATTCCACCATCCCTGCCCAGCTATAGGCTCAGGCACTCCATTTTTCTTCCACACATCTTCCCAACCCTCTGCTGCTCTTTTTGGTCTGTATACCTCTACCTCTACTCTAGGGTTTTTTTTCCATCCCAGGGATGGGGAAATCCCTGACATCCAAAAGTGATGAAACCATTTTCACTTTCATTGCACGGGCTTGTACATTTGCTCAGCATGACCAGGGAAGGCAGTTTGCTGCCCTCATAAATTCCCCAGGTTGTGGCTAGAGGCACGATGTGCTCTCTGAGAGAGGTATGTTACCTGTAGTTTCTAGGAGTGAGATATAAAAGTAAATCTCACAATTTATCAAGAGAAAGGAGAGAAGGATGCACTTCACATATATACAGTCAAACTGCCCTTGTGCCAGAAGGCAAAACCAGTAGGAAAACTGGAAGGCAGCACTCATGGGGATTTTGTTATGTGTTATGGTGCAGACAATATTATTACACTGTGCCTGGTACAGCTCTGCACAAACCATCCAGGGGATTCTACTTCTGGAAAGATGATGTGCTGTGAGGATGGGCTTCTGGTGTGCTACATGCATTTAATGTTATGTGCTTGAAAAAGTGAAATAAAGTCAAGGACCAGGTAATCAGAGATGTTATTCACATGCATTTGAGACTGGACAGTGCAGGTCCTTACTGAGCATTTCAGACCACTGAACAGCACAAGTGCTGTTGCCACAGGCTGAGAAGAGCAAGAAGGGAAGAGCAATAAACATCTTGCACATGTCCCAGCAGCAGCCAGACACAGAGCTATGCCACAGGGCCTGGCAGCGTGGGGAGCAGGGCAGTGATGGGGAAGCCCTAGAGAGTTTGTGGGAAGAAAGAGGAGGCTTTTCATGAGAAGCAAAAGGCAGAGATTTATCTCAGCTCTTTTTAAGCATTTAACTTTGGTGCTCCTAGCTCCATCTATATTCAGTGGGAAGAGAGATGAATTTTCAGAAGATGGTTCAGACCATCTTTGTGCAGAGATGCCTCTTTCTTTTCTCGAGTCTTCAGAGTGCATAAATCACTAAGGTTCTCAACATGGAAGTTAAATGTGTGTGGGTTAAGTTACTTATATATATACTCCTTGGTGTGTGCCTTTTCCCATAGTTCTGCACTGTGGAAGGTTTCATTACAGCCCTGATGGATGAGTATCCTCGAGTCCTAAGAGCCAGGAAGAAGATCTTCATTGCAGTAGTCTGCTTCATCTCTTATCTCATTGGATTCTCCAACATCACCCAGGTACAGATGGCTGTGCTGGTAGCCCCATTCCTGACATCTTTCTGGCCATTTGGCATAGCACAGCAACACCAAAGCTTTGGGAGAAGTGACAGCATTTCTCCTATTCTGGATAAAGTGGTTTGCACATCACATCAAGCACATCTCAACTGACTTAGGATGCCTCCATATTTTTTACCATCATCCTATTGTCAGTCTGGCCTGTTGTTTTGCTATTTGCGACAAGGACTCAAGCCAAGAGAGCCTGAATTTAGGGAATGCTTGCTGCAAAGTTAAGATCACAGAAAGAAAACCTGTCTGTTGGGGGCTTGAACCTCTGGAGCTGAAGCTGAGGTTCCCATGAGGGGACGTGAAGGCTGAGTAGTCCGGAGACCATTTGTGGAGCAGTGTGGGTTCATGAGGAGGCAAGGCAAAACTCCGGGGAGGGGCAGAGAAGACTAAATTGACTCCTTCTAAAGCAGAGAAATAGAAGAGATCCTTGTGAATTTCTTCTTTTCTCCTCACCCTTGGCTATGCCTGAACAGGCTGGCTAATTGTCTGCAAGAGCACATCAGTTTTGCTGCTGGGAACCAGACTCCAGTGGAAACATTTCAACAGTGGCTCTACTGTCCAAGGAATTTAACGTTAAACCAACAGACATGGACAGCTGCAATCCAAACTGCTGGCTGATACTGTCGATCATAATCTATAACTGAAATCCTTGATCCTGTTTTTGTCTTTTCAGGGTGGCATTTATGTCTTCAAGCTGTTTGATTACTACTCAGCCAGTGGCATGTGTCTTCTTTTTCTTGTCTTCTTTGAGACCATCTCAATTTCTTGGTGTTATGGTAAGCACAAAACACTTTGTTCCTTCGTTTTCTCCATGGGCATGCTGACTTACTGAAAAAGCCAAAGCCAGTGAAGACAATGACAATTTTGCAATCCAAAATAGCTTAGACTGATAACTTTAGAAAATCAGGAGTGGAAGGCTGTCACCTCACTTCTGCAGACCATCACAAAGACCTCTGCACAGACTGGCAGATGCCCAGGATCACCTGAGACACCAGGAACATGGAAGCTGTTATGTTTGAGTTTGTGTCCCACAAACATGAGTTTGTGTCCCAGTACCCCGTCCCCTCCAGCTAATGCTTCTCGTGCCACACTGTCACCCTGTGCTGTGCCTGGCCATTGCTCTACCACAAGAAAAGGTGAAGACCATAGTGCAGAGATGGGGGTTTTTTTGATGCTCATTTCTTCTTGTAGGTGTGAACAGGTTTTACAGGAACATTGAAGAAATGATTGGCTACAAGCCTTGCATCTGGTGGAAGATCTGCTGGGCCTTCTTCACACCTCTTGTCTGCCTGGTAAGACCTAGGGAATCCTATGTGCAGGATTGGGTCTAGAAGGGCCTCTAGATGGGCTGTAGGGAAACACTGTGTTCTCAACCCAGCACAGGTCTGGTGCAAGGGGGTCCCCAGGCAGACTGGAGATAGGTAAAGTGATATAGGAGCCTCTTTCACTCTGCCTGCTGGAAATCACCCATAAAAAAAGTTCTAGATGATTGCTTTTAATCTAAATGAGGCCATCAGTTCTTCATTTTTTTTTCTGAGATGTCAGAAGATAAGCAAAATAATTTAATGGTTTAAAAATCTATTATTGGTTCTGGCTTTCAGCTATTCCAACTTCAGCCTCTGACAGGCTTATGAGAACAAAAGCTATCATTAAATGCAGGATAACTTACTGCAAAACAGTTTGGTTTGCAGGTTCCTGCCCTTCCAGCAGAAGTAGTGCAGGGAGTGGTGTGGTAAGGCCAGGGATAGGAAGATGAAGACTCCTGAGATCAGTTGTGAGGATGCTGTTTAATTGCATAGAAGCTGCTGTGGAGGCACTGCTTGTCTGAGTAGTCTAGTGAAGAAGGAAATCAGGGGTATTCAAATTCCAGGTTTTTACATAGGACAAGAAAAAATGATATGAAATTACCAGTTGGTGGGCTGAAAGAATCTAATGTAAGAGCTGTTGGGTTCCTGTAAGGCTGTCGGGAGCTAAGAGGATAATGAAGGAAAGAACGGCTGGACCCTGGTTCTGTACTTTCCCCTGCAATGGCTGGTGTTCTTTTCCAGGGTGTGTTTTTCTTCAGTGTGGTGGAAATGACCCCTCTGACACTGGGAAAATACGTCTATCCTGCATGGGGGCAAGGCATTGGTTGGCTCATGGCCCTGTCCTCCATGGTTCTCATTCCAGGGTACATGCTCTACTCCTTCTTCACCTCCACAGGGACTCTCCGGCAGGTAGGAGCAGCTTCACCACCCTGCTCTTTGCTCAGGGCAGGCTCCTCCCTGCACTAAACCTGGGCAGAGGAACTAAACCCTGCTCTGGCAGAGTTGTCAGAGTGCCCCAGGCTGGTGCTGCAGGGACTCTGTGCACCATCTCCCCCAGGGAGGGTTCCCAAAAGTCCCAGTGCTCTGAACAGCTCCAGGGACACGGAACAGCTCCAGTGACACGGGCTCCAACCCTGGGAGCTCTGCTGGGCTGGGGCTGGACATGCAGCTACACCTTCAGGTGGTCTGCCCTTATGTCTGTTGTTCTTCATTGACATTTGTGTGATCATCACCACAAAAATGGAGCCCTCCTGCTCTGGCTATCCCTTTGGCATGGGGTACTGGAGCCATGGAAGAGTTTGGGAAGAAATCCTTGAGGTTTCTTGACCCAGAGAAATCCCAGCTCCTGATGATTCCTGGCTATGACCATGTTTACTTGGCACTCCTCAGCAGGGAGATCAGCATCCTCCAAGCCTGAATCCTGAAATGTCTCAGGCTAGGCCCTGCTAGCAGCAGAAACAAGCACAAGGGTGGTTTGTCATGTGCCTTTCAGAGAACACTCAGTGATTAAGGGCTTAGAAAGTAAGAAAGACCCACAATAGCCACCACACTAGTCTTGTTTAAAACATTTTCTTTAGTAATTTGAACAGGATTTTATGCAGCAGTGAATCATGAGTCTCTATGTCATACCCAGTGCTTACTGTTAAGATTTTATTTACAGTGTTGACATTCAGTCTTGAGAGCACTGTGCCCCAAATCCCTGGCTCGGTGCTTACAGTTGTAAGAAGTCACCCCAGGAGTGTTGATTTATGGCTTTCCCAGCCCAGCTGGAACAGCAACCAGATGCCTTCTAAATCACATAACTTTATTTTAGGGGTGCTGTATTTTAACAAAGTTTGACTCAAAAAAGTTGTGGCTGGAATTACTGGCCTGAGGTCAGCTTCAGGTTCTCTACCTTTGAGGTGAAGTTGCAGGTGGATATGAGTTTTCTTCCTCTCAGCATTCCATTTGGATGGGCTCTGATGTGGGAACTGCATGGGTTTGGGGTCTCAGATCTGCTTTCAGTTTCTGGTTTCTCATCTGAAACTGGGTTTAGGTACTTGTCCTTCCTGCAGGACTCAAGCCAGTGTGTTATGTCAAGCCACTTCATTGATTTTGGTGCAATTTCAGTGCAATTTCAGCAGCAACAATCTCTCAGACATTTACAGAGTTCCTTGTTCACTTATAGTGTGAATTGGAAGAGGGTGGAAGGGAAGCCTAAAGTACAGGTACGGGTTCAACTCTTTGCCTAGTGTCAAACCTGTTTCCCTGGAGATGGAGAAAGCACATGGCAGCATCTGGGGGAGCCCAAACTGGTCTGTGACCTTTCAGGAGTAGCTCCACTCCTCCTGACCAAAGGCTTGTGCCAATTATATCCATAGCCCTTCCAAGGTGCTGTGTACTCCTGTGCTGCCCCAGGGACTTGGAGGGAAGCTCCTGAGTGTGTTTCCACCCATCCCTTCAGCATCTTGTGCAAACCATCAGCACCAGGCTCATGTGCACCCTCCCTGTCTGACTCTTCCTCTAACATTGCCCACAAACATCATGAGACCCAGACCCCCTCTCAATCATTCGCTGACCTAGGAGTGAGCAGCAGATGGCAGCAGGAAGAAAGTAGGCTAATCTGTGTGTGCATGTGTTGGTATCAGAGAGACAGAGAGAATTTTTGGCCTCTTATATGCACAGATCCTGGATTAATTTGTAATAGAGCTGGAGCTGGAGGGAAATTAGATGCCAATCCTGAATAAAGTGGTTTTGACAGACAGGAAAGATTACAAGTAATTTTGATCCTACTGAGCATGAATGTGAGAGGGGAAAAAAATACCATGAATGGCAGAAGCAGTTCAGTGAACATTTCAGGAAATTCACCCAGCAGCAGCCACCTCAGTGGTGTTGGAGGGTAGGAGTTTGTTTCCCTTTACTGGGAAGATGTTCTACCTGTCTTAGTGATGTCTGTTCAGGTCAGGCTTAATCCTCCTCTGCATTCTCTTCTGCAGTGCACAGCATCAGTCCCTCCCTGATTGGCAAAAGTGACTCATTCTTCTTCATCATTCCTGATGCTCAATCCACACGCCTCCAGTAATGATTTGCCCCTACATATTTTCCTGGGTTCTTGCTTCGCTTTACTTGACTCTGCAATTTCCATTTGGTCAGCCCAGGGTGACAGGAATTGCTGCTGTGCAAAGGTTTGTGCAGGTGGATGTTCTGATCTGCATCAAAGGCACAGACTCTAACCTTGTTAACCTGCTGTAGTTACTTACTAATGCTTTGTAATCAACCCTAATTGGAAAATAGGTCTGCTCTGAAGCCTGTGGCATTGCAGCTCTTTCTTCTTCCTCCTTGCAGCTGGTCTTGCCTGCTAACAGTTTGCCTCTGTTACCAGGTGCTCCCCATATTTCAGATAAAAGGAGGAGCTGCTGTGCTCTGTGCAGCATTAAAGCAAAGGTGACTGGCAGAGGCTTTTGGGGTCCTGCCAGGTGCTGCTGGGGGAGTCACTCCCTGCACCATCCCCTCGCCCTGTAACCAGGGTCACCTCAGAGCCCCGGGGTGGGGGTCCCAGCCCTCAGCTGCTGCCATCCATGCCCTGGCTGTCCAGCTGCTGCTGCCCCAGCCCTGGCTGACACGCTCTCTCCTTTCATTCCCGGGCAGCGTTTGCAGCAGATGACACAGCCAAGGCCAGAGGGGCACGCCCAGAACAACACCCAGAACAACACCCAGAACAACACCAGCCTCCAGCCCAGGACGTCCTTCAACGGGAGGATCTCGGACGCCGCTGTGTAGGAGGAACCCCGAGCTCCTCGCCCTGCCCTGCCCTGTAGTGCTCACTCCACACTGTCCCTCAGCTCCTCTGGCACAGCTTGCTGTCCCTGGCTCTGCGGTGGCTTGTCCAAGAGAGGACCTGGTGGAGGAACCTGCTCAGGCTCTTCCTCCTGGCCTGGTTGACTGAGGCCCTGAACAAGCTGCCACCAGGGCATTGTGAGGTGACCTCCTGCAACATCCTGGGCCAGGTCCTCAGGGAGGAGCAGCTGGTGCCCACATCTTCTTCCTCCTGAGGAGAGGTGGTGTCTCTCTGGAGAGCTTAGACTGATTGTTATCCACTTGCCTGTTTTTCTTGCCTTCCCCTGTGAAAGTCCACAGAGCATCCCTCAGCACACGGCTGTGTTTCACCCCAGAGAGATTACTGTCACCAGGTTCAAATCCCAGATGGCTGTTGATTGATGGAGCATAAAACACCAACAAATACATAAGGAGGGGGTGTGCAGAACAAAGGATTCTAGTGCAGAAGAAGGGATTCTAGTGAGGAGTCCTGCATGTTGGTAGCTGTAAGACATCACCCCACACCTGGAGAAGGGCTTGGGGACAGTGTGTGCTGCTCACAGTGCAATGTTTCATCCCTGCACAGCCTCCAGATGTGTTTGCTGCATCCATTGGGGCTGGCACTGTGAGCCAGAGCCCAGCAGAACAGTCAGCCTTTCTTTTCTGGAGCATCCTGCCCTCTGTGGCTGTGTGCAGTAGCCACACCCTGACCCTAAAAAGCAGCTAAAAGGGTAAATGGAGGGTTCTTTGCTACAGGCTGTTCAAGTCTCCCACACTGAGCACAACAAGCTTTGTGTAGAGGCAAAGCTGTGTGATAAAGAGATTTTCCACCACTGTGCAAATCTCCACCCAAGATAAAACAGGGTAGTTCCTGCCAAGCACCCTCCCTGGGTGGGAAACAATCAAATGGAGCATGATGGCTATGGATGGTTCAGTTTATACCTTTTTCAGGAAGTGGCCACTTCTAAATCCCAGCTGGCGGAAGGCAAGAATTCCTGAGGCAGTTGGCAGAATGCAGCCACCATGCTTAAACCCACCCCTGTGAACCAGTGCTGACTTCCCTTGGGAAGTCTGTTCAGCCAGCTGCTGTCTCTGGCACATCTCAACTCCCACAGAGGTTTGTGAGCTCTTGTAGATGGTGCTGGAGGAGTGTAACACCTTGGAGAAGGCTGGCAAATGTTTCAGAGCCATCCTAAAACAGCAGCATATTTCTTGGTTGTAAAGCTTTGTGAAAGGACGTGGCTCATCATAGCAGCACGGGTAGGTGTGACAGTGACGCTTCCAGTTGTGCCAGCCTCCCAGTGGCCCCACACAGAGATATCCTTGTACACAGTTTGATGAGCACACGTGCTGTGACTTAGTGCTGATTAGTCTGTTCCCTCCCCTGGCACAGCATTGCCAGGTCTGCTCACACTCCCAGCTTCAGATCAGAATCAACAAACTCATAAATGAGCATTCAAGAAAAGGTACGTCCCACACATCTTTCCTGCCAAAGTCTGGTCTCAGAAGTGACACACTGCAGTCCCCCAGGGGTCCTACTGCCCGTGACAGATGAGTGATGAGGCTTTGCACAGTTGTCTTGCTCTCCAACAGTAGCTTCAAAGTGCTGCAGGTTGGCCCTGCACTGCTTGTCCCCACGACTCACCAGAGCGTGGCACCAACCTCCTCCTGCCAATCTTCCAGCCTGTGGATCAGTCACTGAAGGAAGAAAGAGGTTTTCTGGTGAAAGCTAAAGTCAGACCCCTTTGGGAGTGGGTCCCCTGCCAACTCATCGGTGCATCTTGATTACTGTTCCTTCAGATGTGTAACCAATTTGTATTTGTATGCATGATTCTCAGCAGTTATGGCTGCTGGGCATTAAGTGCATGTTTTGTGGTCTCCAACACCCCGAGCTGAGATCACGCCCTGTCCCACCTGCAAGTGTTTGTGTCAAAAAAATCATGGCTGTTAAATAGACATGAGGAAGTGCTGTATTTATAGGCTTGGTCTTGTAAAGCCAAAAGCCAAACTCTGAAAGCTGCAATCATAGCTCATCACCATTAATCTCAGCCAGTTACTGACATGTCATCTTTCCTTGTCCCTTAATTGTCTGTGCCACTGTAGCTGAAAATTTCTATTCCAATTTCGCCTATTTTTATGAACCACGACAATTAGGAAACCACTCTTTATAAACATCTATGTCCTTAGAGAGGGACACCTGCGCTCAAAAAATGTGTTAAAGCTCTGAACTTTGCAGTAATGACCCTTACTAGAGGCCTGCTTTTGCCTGTGCATCCAGGTCCCATAACATCCCTTCCCTCAAATGCAGCCTGAGGGTGGCACAGGTGGTTCAGAAGGGGATTGTGCTCCCCTATGCTCACCTACAGCACTCCTCCAGCCTTTATTCTGTCCCCTCACCTCCCCAGCAGCTGCCAGCCTCTCTCTGCCACCATAGGCAGCTGCTTGAAATAATCCTTTACGAAACCTCTTAATTCTAAGGAGCTATTTAGGGACCTGTTTCAAATCCCTCTGAAATCCTCTTTTTCCTGAGGCCTGCAAAATATAAAATAAATGCCTCTGCCCCCATCCTCTGCTGCAGCAGGGGGTGACACGGGCCATGGGAAAGGCAGGATTGTTCTGGTGCTGCTCAAGAGCTGCTTCCCCTGGAGATCCAGGTGTGATCCTCCCCCTGGGAGAGGGGAGCTCTTCCTGCTGCCCTTTTAGCAGATGTATTCCAACAGCCAGCAGCTGGTTGTGAAACACCTGTGCCATGCCCATGACAGGACATGATGCCATGTGGCACTGCAAGGCTTTGGCTGGCCAGCCACTGTGCAGCTTGTAGTCTCTCCACAGTTCTATTAAATGGTGTGTTGAGAGGAGTTGTGTTGTGCATCAGGGGTGCCCTTAAAGCTGGTGTCATTCTGCATGAGCAATTTATCCTAATCCATTGCCTGTCCCAGGGGGCTTTTCTTGGGACTGGAGGATCCTGGTTGGGTTTGGTGGTGATGGCCAAATGAGGAGGGGGTTCTGCATCACTGACAGGACATATCCACTGTGGTTTGGCTTGTGCTGAGGGCTGCCAGCTTTCACCAGGCACTGCCTGCCTTCCTCAGCAGCTGAGAGATGAGGTGTGGTGCTCAGCTCTGGGTGTCTCCTGCACTGGGGGCCATATGGTGTGCCCATAAAGCACACCAGGGGATGGGGTGTATCCTGGCACCCCTGCTGCAGCCCTGGCTGAGGCAATGCTGCCACAGCCTGTGTGGGGCTCCTGACAAGTGTGTGTCCATCATCCCTGTGGTGCTGTCAGCCAGGAAGTGTCTGTGTCTGGAGCTGCTCAGGAGAGGTTAGTGCTCCCTGCACCGGTACCTGACAGGCATGACGCTGATGGAGATGCCTCCTGACAGCCTGGCATGGTGCCACTGTGCTGCCAAGAAAACAGCACCAGCCTTCACCGCAGCCCCAGGGACTGGCCACAGGCCCTCATGGGTGGCACGTGTCCCCACCACAGCTCCTGGGGACAAGTAGCCCTCACCCCCACAGCTGCAGCCCTGCGCAGAGTGGTCACGGGGGGATTCATCCTGGGCAGTTGAGGTGTTTCTGCTTCCAGATGAAAAAACGAACTCCTCAGGAAGGGACTTGTCTGTATCACTGGTGTAATGATATGGGGAGCAGGCTGGACCCCAAGGGTCCCATAACACAGGGGCAGGTAAACTGCTGGGGGACACTTCTGCCTGATCACTGCATCGCCCACAAGCCCAGGACCCACTGGCAGAGCAGGACATGGTGGTACAACGAGATGTTTTCCTCCCTTTGATGGCTGTGTGGCTTGGAGAAGACTCTTGGCCAGTTTGTGTTGCATCGTGTTGTTCAGGAAAACACAAATATCCCTGCACTGACCCCATGAAGAAAAGCACCTGCTAGTTTTGTGCTGACGCTGCCGACCCAGATCCAGAAAAAAACCTGTTCCACATCTCTCCAGATAAAAGGTTCTATCGTGTAAACTCCTCCCTCACCACCAACCCAAAGAGCACTGCCCACTCTCTGCTCAGTGGCCCCTTACACAGGCCCTGGGGGTACATCAGCCCCTGGGCTGGCCTTGGGGTGACGAGGGCAGGACTTGGTGGCACTGGTGTCCCCTGTCTCAGCACACAGGCAGTGTGGGCTCCCTGCCCTGCCCATCCTCAGGGAGCCCAGGTGCCTTTTGGGCACAGTTTGCTCCTGCCTGAGTGGCTGAGCCCATCCACCTGCCACCCTCTTCTCTGTGCATCCACCTCCGGCACAGAGCTTACTGATACGCCTTTGAAAATAACTCCTAGGTGTGAAGGAGGGCAGGAGATGGGAGGGGATGACTTGCGGGGACAACATCCCCGTCTGCCTCTCCCTGCCCTCCTGATGGTGCCGTCGTGTCCTGGCCGAGCAGCCGCTCTGGGTCGCTGCCCGCTCCGCCCGTGGCACAAATGCTTTGATGTGTTTCTGAAGCGCATTTGGTCCTGCAGAGGGGAGAGAAAGAGAGCTGACATCTCTGTCCCCTCTCTGCACTTACTGCAAATGAAGGGATTAGGAGTTATAATCCAAGATTCTGATTTCAAAACGGCTTTTCAGCTCTGTGAGGGGAACTTCAGCGTGATGCTCCTGGGGGAGGTGGTGACAGAGCAGCTGTTACAGCCCCAGTTCCCGCGGGTGTTTGGGCGTTGGCAGCCGAGGCTCAGTGGCACAGGAATGCTCCAGGCTGTGGGAGTGGCTGTGGGAGCTGCACTTCTGCAGGGGCTGGGAGAGTGTGTGCAGGGGGCTCTGCAAGGGCACGGGGGGTGTCCCACCACTGGGCACTTGCCTTGGCAGCAGGGAGTGCATCCAAACACTGGGCGGGTGCCACCGTCAGGTTGCACCGATGGATTTACAGGGGTTTCCAGTTGTTTTGAGCTCTGAAAGGAAAGAGTGGGCTCTTTCTTTGGTAACAGAGGGCAAGTCTATATTAGCCAGCACTGTTTAAATGGGAGCTCTCCGGGTGGGCACAGCACAGCCACGGTGAGAGACGTGGCAGCCCAGCCCCTCTGACAGCGTCCCAGCCTGCTGGGGATCACATGCACCCAGCCCCGTGGGGACTGCCCCCATCCCTGGCAGCACCGTAGACCCCAGGATGAGCCTCCAGCTGTGGGGTCTCCTCTGCCAGGAAGAGCCTTGGGATCTGAGGGAGATCTGCTCTTGGGATGCTGAATGCCAAATTGCACCAGCCCAAAGCATCCTGCAGCCCTTGGAAAGCTTCTGTCCCACACTGCCAGCAGTGTCTGCTTTGGAGAAATACAGTGATCTTTCTTCTTTTGTATTTGTTAACTCCTTCTTCCCACTGCAGTCATGGCAGACCTGTGCAAAATTTTAGCAAACTGCTGTTTTTTTCACTGGCATCTCTGCAGCCTTTCCCTCTGCTAATCATTATAGCCATGCCTCTTCTAGGGCAAGTCGACAGATGGCTGGGGTTTTATCTTTGAACAAGCTATTTAAATAGGGCTCTGGCTTCTCCCTTGCCCATTTCTTTCCTGACTGCCTGTCCTGTGCTGTTGGATGGGTTGTCCTATTCACTAGGGATGCCAGAAGTTGTGAGCTGAGCCTGAAGGCTGAGGTCAGATCCCAGGAGAAGGGTTCTTTCCTTTCCTTTTAGAAAGGGACGATAATTCTGCCCTGGTTCATGTGACCTCATAGAGAGCTGTGTTTTGGGTTTAGCATGAGAATAATGTTGACAATACTCTGATGTTTTAGTTGTTGCTAAGTAGTGCTTACCCTAAACTAAGGATCCCATTCTCTGCCAGTGAGGAGAAGCAGAAGGAGCTGGGAGGGAGCACGGCCCCAGAGGCAACTCCTTCAAAGCAGGAGGCAGCAGGCTGTGAAGTGCTAAGTTCAGTGGTGAGTCTGCATTTTGCTTGACGGGGTGGATAGAGCCCACTAATAGCAGAACACTTGAGGAATGTGCTTAATTAAAAAGTCCATCTGAAAAGTTTCAGAGAAAAATTGCATCTCAACATTCTCTGTGGAAAAGAGCAGTGTATTTTGATCAATTCCAACCACACAATGTATCAGCTATTGCACATAATGGATGTTGTATAGATACAACAGGGTACAGATGCACTGTGACAATTGTGTTTTCTTTTTGGGTTGTAATCCTTTGTACCAGCACCACCTATATGTGTCTACATAGTATCCTTCCCAGATACACTTGCCATCTTCTGATTAATAATAGTATCTGCGCATTGGAGCAAGTGAAGAGTATTTCACATATAGACAATCTGGTTTTATTGCTTTCATCTTTACTTTACAGCCAGGTGTGTGATCTGAACATCAGCCAGGAACTTTAATAATCTTCTGTCTCTAAACATCTTAGAAAATGCCTGTTTGGGATGGGCTGATTTATAATATATCCATGGCACACAAAAACATAAATGGAAGCCTCTGAATCCCTGGGAAATACTCTGGCTGTGTCTGGGAGGGACTTCTGTCCTCCCAAGTTTTTCATGGTGGGCCTGGGGATCTAAGGGATTCTTTGAAGCTAGCAAAGAATTTGCAACCTATAGACAGGGTGTTTTTTAGCAGGTGCAATCTGAATCTGCACGGGAAATGCAATTTTCCTTATGTGTCTCCCATCCAAATGTTCCCCAAGCCTGAGCCTGTGTAGCTGGTGAGATGTGCTGCAATGGTGGTGCTGCGGCCAGCACAGCTGTCCTGCTCAGCCAGCACATGGGGCCTATGCCCCATAGTTTTGTCCAGCATGTTCTGTAGAGGTGCCTACACGCTCTCTGTGTAGTCCTGTGTGTTGGTAGGTGCTGTGAGCACGGCCCCAGGGTGTGTGCTGCTCTCTGGTGCACAAGTTCCTGTACAGCCACACGTGCCGCAGCGCACAGGCAGCAGCGAGTGCTCTGCAAGGCTGTGCCAGCCTCCCTCCCCAGAGGCACAGCCTGCATGGCCAAGAGCATCCATCAAGATGGACAGCAGTCAGCTGTGGCACAGAAGGCCTCTGCCTTCCCCCTCACCACTTTCCTCTCTGCCTTACTGCAGGGCTGAATTTCACAATTATGTTGCCACCTCCTGAACAAGTTTATTGCTTCCTGGCTTCCTCTGGGTCTGATCCTCAGAGAGCCTGAGCACTGAGCTAGCTCCTGCTGCTTTGTACAAGAGAGCAGCAGCAGGCAGAGCAGGCTGCCCTGAGGCATCCAAGATGCTCAGCACTCCATGGGAGCACTCCTGGGTGCGTGGCTGTGCCCCTGCATACACTGCTGGAGCTCAGGGTCACCGGGGCAGGGGCTGAGGCAAAGAAGACATTGGAGCACAAGTGACATTATCTCAATATAATTTCTAAAACTCTATTGATTGAACAGATAAAATACCTCTGATCTATTTTCGTTATTTTTGTTACAAAATGTTAGCCTTTTGGACTCTTTGCTAGGTGTGACCACACCACTTTTCCCAAAGGAAGCCTTTGTTGGTGATATTTACAGCAGGAGACAGGTACAGACAGACAGGTGCTTTCAAAAGCCTACACACAGGTAACACTTCTGTTGTTAGATTTTAAAAAGACACATTCAGATGGGGTTGTGACTAGTGTTGAAGAGCTGGGTGGCTTCAAAGCTGCTGTCCCAGGCATGGCTGCGAACGAGAGGGGAGGACAAGGACAGCTCTAGCTCACAAAACACTGCCAGCAGTCCCTGGAGCCTACACTAGCACAGTGAGGCAGCTGGTGGAGTGGGAGACAGAGGGAGCTTGCTCAGCAACTTGCATTTCAAAGCAGAGACTCCGCCAAGCAGCAGCATCCTTGGTTTGGGGCTCAGATTGGTTTTGGAAACCTAAGAAACGTGCGTGTAGTTGCAGGCTGAGCCTTCCGAAAAACATGTAATAAAATTCAAATCCTTACAGCTTGGAGGCCCTCAAATGCTTCCAAATCTGGTGGTACCTTTCAGTACGAGTATTGATAAAATTCGGGTTGTGGACCACACCCACACCTTTCATCTACAGGAAGGAGAGAAAATGTGAACAGTGGGATGCTTTGAAAGCCTTGTGAAAGCATTGAGTGTTGCTAACCCAGCAGCCAAGACTATGGCATGAAAAATTACTACAGCAGCAGGAAAACACTGCATTAAACCCAAATTGTTTGCAAGGCTCAATTCTCCTGTCACATTTTCCCATCCCTTTGCTACTGGTGTGAACAGATTAATTTCACTGGGCCTGCACCAGCATGAGCAAGCATCAGGATAGAGCCTGATCTAACACAGCTCAGTCTCTCCTACTGTTCAGCAAAGTCACCTTCTCATTGGGCCACTGACTACCCAACACTTACTGCAGAATACTTTTCACTAGGTTTCTGTTTTCTGTCTCCCCCCATTCCTTTTTAATATAGATGGGCATGAATTTGGCAGCAAAAAGACACTGGTTCATTTGGGTTGATCTAATCTCTGCAGCAGCTCCCTGCCTGACCCTTCCACCTGAAAGATTGTGCTAGGTTCATGATCAGAATCACTGCTGTCAAGAGCTGGTGATTTTTCTTTGGGCTGGTCCCTCCAGGTGGGCTGTGGTGCACATTTTGTTCTTCCTTAGGTTGTCACTGAGGTGCTCCTCTGGCCTGCACTGTCAGTCTGTGTGCAGGGGTGTCTGGTCACAGCTGTACAGCTACACTGAGTCTGTGTGTCTCGCTGGCATGTGGGAGGACTGTGAGAGCAGACAATACAATAGATCAGACAAGGTGCAGATATGTTTTAAAGTGCTTGTCATCCCTCGAGACCAACCTTCCAAGAAAAAAAAAAAAAAAAAAAAATCTGTATTTTGAAGTGAAGTCCAAAGGGCTCAGCTCCACAGTGGAATTTTGACCAACCTGTTCCATGATAACCTGGAACAGAGTAGTTTTGTGACTCTCCAACTAAACCCAACAAAAGATGTGGTAGCCACCAGGCTAGAAGATAGCAAGGGTTATCTACATTTGCTTCTCTGTCCAAAGCTCAAGGCCAGCAGTAGCCTTTACAAGGTCAGGGAAACAGAACCAGCTTGCCCTGAGAGAATACTGTGCCTCAGGTATCTCAGCACTTCAGTTCACTCACTTCTACCCTTCATCCACCATGGAGAAGAGAGTCTCAAGGCAGTTTCCTTGTTTCCTTTTTAGATTCTAGTAGCTATCCTAATCAATTATTAAAGCAGCAAACATCTTGTGTAGGAACTTCATAGGCATTGTTATAAATATTTTATCTAAAAAAATTATTTCCTCAAGTATTTTAAGGTTTTTTGCTGTTGTCACTTCGTGTTAAATGTCAAGTAAAGTCTAATTTATTTATTTTAACACACACACAGAGCGTCCTTGGCTCCCTGCACTCTGGGAAGAAACGTGAACTAGTACTGCCATTCCTCTAAGACAGTTCAGTAACTACGGGGAAGAGGGGACAGTGCCAGTGCCTCCTGGACCCCATTCCACTGCAGCAGTGAGCAAAAACAACAGCAGCCCCACACTGCATTGACCAGACAATGGCAGATGCCACACAGGTTTTCTTAGGAAGCTATGGGCAGCTCAGATGAGGCTCTGGCTGCTGTGAGGGAGCAGGGTGTCACCCTGGAGGGAGTCAGCAGCAGACCAGACCAGCTGTGCCTCACAGCTGGTTGGGGGGTGAGGGGTTGAGCCCTGGCCAGGGGTGAGGACCTCTCCCAGCATCCAGTTTGGGATGTGGAGCATCCAAACTGCACTGCGGGGCTTGCTAGGAGTAAGCTTTTCTGGTCTGGAGGGAGACTGGGCTTCTATTCAGGGTTTTCTTACAATCTTTTCTGTCATCTGCTTCTGCAGTTTTCCCTGAGGCTGTGCTTGTGGGCTCCCAGTCAGTACATTTTCTATTGCAGATAAAAGGAGTAGCCTGATGCCCAGCTAAGCAAACAAGTCAGACCTCTCAGCACAGCTGGGGCCATGGGTCAGGCTCAGACAGAGGGACCTGGAAGTGAGCAGGCTCCTGCCCTGGAGGGCTGGCCAAGTGCAGGAGACCTGTCACTCCAGCCCCTGTCTGTTTCCCTAACTCCAGCTGGGCTTCTGCCCAGGTCACACATGTGAACTCTCTCCCTGAACATTCCAGCAGAGCCAGCAAGCACCCAGGGAGCACTGAGGGGAGCCAAGCCCATCCCTGATGCACTGTGGCTTTTGTCACTGGCAATGGCCACAGAGATGAGCACACTGGCACAATCCCTAAGGAAATTGCTGCATAGTTTTTACCCCACAAGGTAAAAAAAAAGTTTTCTGCATCTGTTTTCACTGTCCCCCTTTTCCTGACATCTTGCACATCCTCACCACTGGCAACAACTCCTGCCATTCCTCACCCTACCATTACATCATCAGCACCCAGTGCTCGTGTCTCAGCCTTGCATGGGAAGGAAGAGCATTTCTGTCTTTCCTTCATAAAATAAAATAAAAATAAAGGCCCTAAAAGGCATTCTGTCCTATTTTATAATCCTAAAGTTGATCTTCTTAAATCTCGAAGGGAGATAGAATGAGTGAGTGAGACCAAAGCCTTTAAGCTAATTAGTACCTTCCCCTCCCTACTGCACAAAGAGATTTTTTTTTTCTAAAAATACATCCACAGCCCATTTTTAATGCTGTCTTCCTTCACGTCAATGTCCCCAATAAAGCAAAGGAGCTGAGCTGTCATCTCTATCTCAGGATCTGCCCCTCCTCTCACTTTGAAGCTGGGAGAGAGAGGAAGAGAGAAGAGGCCTTGGAATCCAGTATCTGGGCAGCTTTCCTATAGGAAGGGCTGATGGAGGTAAGAATATAGCCAGGCAAGAGATACAGATGGGACCTCACATGAGTGGTATCCAAAAAGCCCCTTCCCTCTAGCGCAGGTAGAAGAGCCCAAGTGAATGGAACACCCACCCCAGAAGGTGAACAAAACACTCAGCTCTGCTTTCAAAGTACAAAAATGCAGGTGGGCAGGAAACACAAAACCAGCCAGAAGAAGGAAAGCAGAGGTGGGTCTGTTTTAGAGAAGACAAGCTCATGAGTGTGTGTGTGTGTGTTGAGGTGGGAGGGCACCTCTTGGTGCCATCCCTTTGGAAAAGTACACATCCATTCCAGGAAGACTCCTGGACAGAACCACTCCTTTCTGCTCCCTCAGAACTGCTTGGTGTTTCCTTAGTAAGCATGCGCATACATACGCTACCATACAGGTGTATTTACATGTGGTGAGCTCTGCTAGGTCTCAGCAGAGGTCTCTGGTACAATGCTCCAACATAACAACAGAAGAAGTTTTGGTGTTCAGTGAGGCCATCTTTGTGTTGTACTGCGGCTCAGAACAGTCTCTCCTCCTCTCAAGCTCTCTTCCATTCCTGCACTCCTTCATTTGGAGCCAGCTGCTGCAAGGAGATAATACTTGGAGAGCACTGAGGAGGAAGCGTGGCAAGTGGTGCAAGTTCTCGCTCCAGCTTAGCAGGTGGCAGCGATGGTGGCGGGGAGAACTCCATCCCCAGGAGTGCCCCAAGGTCGGCCCTTGGCACGGGTGAGTCCGTCTCTCGCCAAGGCTGGCCAAGTTTCGGGGTGGGTACAAACCTGTGGCCAGGTAAATGCAAGGCAGGAAAGGAGGTCGAGGAGTAGGAAATGGAAGACACAGTGCCTAAAAAGCAGCAGGTTATCAAGCCTCTGAGGAACAGGGCAGCAAAGTGCTACATGGGGACAGCACGAGCACAGAGGCCAGCTGGGATGGCAGGGTGTGAGGATGTGTGAGCATGTGTGTGGGCAGTTTCTATAGATGGCTCCTCACAAATAGCATCATCTTGAGGGGAGACAGGGCAAGAGTTAGGTCAGTTGGCTTTTTTTTTCTTTTCCTCTTGTTTTACTAAAAAATAAATCACAAACTAGATCTCTGTAGGCAGAAAGGGTCCCTGGGAGGCAGTGGGGAAGGGAAGCAGGGAAGTCTGTGCTGTTTGGTGCTGGTGGTGTGGCTACACAAGGCTGCGTGAGCCACTGGAATACCTGCGCCTCTGAAGCAGCGAGCTGGGGGGGCAGTACTGGTGGGGATGGTTGTAGGGAGGGGGGGGAGGTGGCAGGGGAGGCTGATGGACCAGTTTCATGGGGGTCCCAGGGAGCCCACTGCCCACGCCGCGCCAGGGGGTGGAGGTGCAGGAGTCGGAGGTGACGTAGCGTGTCAGAGTCTGGTTGAGGGCCGGCTCCATCCGAGCCAGGCACGGCTTGTCCAGGACAATGACTTTGACAATCTGCTGGCACTGTACAAGTGTCCCCGCCGGGGCGGGGTGCGAGGGCACCAGTGCTGTCTCCAGCCGCTCCCGTGGCATGTTAAGACGCATGCTGGGCTGCATTCCACTCTCGGGCCCCAGGGCGGAGTTGTGCTGGTACGTTTGAAGCCTGTTGTGAATTGACACCTAGTTTAGAAACAGCCAAAGAAGCATTAAATGTTACAAGACTTTTCCCGTCTGCTGCTACTGGCTGCCCTGAACCCCCGCCAGCAGACGACCTCATATGCATTCAACCCTCCCTCCCTCAGAAAACCAGAACAGGTACGACCCTGGCTGCACAGTCCCCCTCAACAGCCCCGTTGTCCCCAGCTAGCCTAAGTGTCCCTGTCCTTTCCATCACGTCAAAGGCAGCAGAGCCTGCGATCCCAAATGCAGTACAACTTTGATTATCCAAACGGCACAGGGAACACAAATCGACTCTTGGAGTGGAAGTGTCCGTGAATTCTCATGGTAATGAACAGACCTCGAGGTCATGCCTTTGTCCCCACCAGCAAAAAGGAGAGGGGGACCAGACCGCAAGGTTTCAGATAATCGAGGCTGTACGTTTCAGCAAAATGACAGCAGCTGAATCTGAGATAGAGAGCGACAGAGAAACTCAAGCCTTTCCCAGCTCCCTGCCTTTCTAAGTAGGAAGGTACACCACATGACTGGCTAATCTGTGTACAGAGGAAAAAGCAGAAACCTGACACAGTCGAGCAAAAGGCAGCTCCCTCAGATCCATTTGATGGTTTGTCAGTGAAAGGAAATGATTTTCAAAAAAAGAAAAAAGAAACAAAAAATGCCCATCTAGCTCATACAATGATAAAAGAAATTCATGATGAAATGGCAGCAGATTAGATCATCTCATAGAAATGGAAATGCTCCTCTGCTGGCAGAGTAATACTTGGTCAGCTGAAAGCAGGTAGGGAAGCAGGAGGTCATCAGGGTTTCCATGTCGAGATGCTGATAATGGAATTAAATGAGGGAGCTCACTGAGACCAGTCTGAAAAGGAGGGGCTGGCCTGGACTGGAGGTCCCTAGCAGGAGAAGTGCAGCAGGGAAATAATGCTTCCCAAATGATGAATGAAGTTATAGCTCCTCCTGGCAAGGACATGGGCTGATGGAGACCGCAAACCAGAGCTAAGTTGCTGGCTCAAAACAGAATGTCAGTCAAGTGGCAAGCCCTGGGTAGGAAACAAGTGCTCACAGGTTGGCATGGCACTTCCAGCCAGGCAGGGGTACAGGTGGGACCGTGGGGCTGCCCTGAGGGTCTGGCAGAGTCAGCAGCAGCACCAGCAACTGGGAAGGGAAGCTGTGAAGTGACCAAGCTCCCCACCATGCTGGAACAAGGGTGAACTCTCTGTCCTTATCCGGGCATGGAGGTTGCTCAGACTCACCACACAGCAGGACATAATATTGTGTCAGTATTTATTCAGGTGGTCAAACATCCCACAAGGAAAACTGAGTGCTGGGCCATGAAGTGCCAATGGCATTAGGATACATGGAAGCCATTCTACACAGGGACACACTTCTAACAGGAATAGGAAACTGCCTGGCAGAGGCACCTTTCCCAGGAAGGGGGTATCTGTGGGGAAGTAGGGTGCTCTTCAGGGAAAAGAAGCAGCACCTACTCCCCACAGAGAAGCTGGATTCTTCAAGTAAATATATGTTGACAAGAGGGGAAAGAACTACCCGGGAAAAGGGCGGGTTCGGGACAATGGAGATATTCGAGACAGAGAGAGGAGGAAGTAGTTCATAAGATTTTCAGTGTGAAGATTGCATTCTCCTGTTTCCCCACAGGCAGTGAGAGTATGGGTGTCTGTGAAGAAACAGGCAACCCACTGGATGCTAGACATTCCTGCAAAGATAGATGTACAGAGGACAGCCAAGCTCCCTGCCTAGGAAGGTGAAGCTCTCTGGAAAGTCTGGTCTACAATGGCCATGCTTAATCCCCTTCAGGGGGTTGGAGAGACAGAGCTGCAGAGATTGTGCAGGAAAGCTGGGCTGTGGGGAATTTGCATGTGATGCTGCATGGAGTTAGCATGTCAGGAAAGTCCTTAGTGGGGTTCTCAGTCTCCCCAGAAGCAGTGGGGTGGGTTAGTCTACAGCATTTGGGAGCTTGGTCCATGAAGGATGTTACAGTTATAAAAACGGATTGAAAATGCTTTGAAGTTTAGTTTGGATTTGAAAGTTGTATTACCCGTCCTAGCAGTAACTTTTAATTGTATCTCTGGAAATTGGTAAAATTGTCAGTCTGGCTGGGGAGGCATTGATTAAAACCTGAGAAAAGAAACAACAGAGAATGTGAGAAGAGCTGAAGTGAGAGAGCATTACTTACCTCAGCTGCTCTGCACTCTACTTACCTCCACTGTGCTGTCCGAGACCTTCTCCCCCAAATCCTTCTTGCCTTTGAAATAAAACAAAAGATCTCACTCATGAGGTCTGTCCCTCTAGCCAAGAGCTCGCCCTCATCCTGTGGGCTGGAGACTTAAAGGGAGAGGTGCAAGGCCAATCCAGACCCTCTTGCAACCAGTTAGCTGCTTAGTGGGGTAGGTTTTACCAGTTCAGGGACGAAAATTGTGCCAGGTTCTTCAGAAGTTACCCATGCTCTATCAGTAATACCTCTTTACCAGGTATTACAGCTACAGAGTGGGTAATGAGACTTCAAGGGTTTTTTCTAGGGTATTTGAAGAATGCATATGCTCTCCTATTTCCACTATTTGGCCAAGGCTAAAGGATACAAAACTGAACACTTCTTTTTGCAGTTATTCTCCTAAGAATCAGTGAGAACCCATTTGAAAAGGCAGCATTTCTTGACCAAGAGAAGTTGGGTGCTGGGTGCTCTCTTACCTGTTGGAGAGCCTTGCTTAGACTGCAGCTCCATCTGGGCTCCATTGGTCCTTAAGGAGAGAGTCTTTGTCCCTTGCTGTTTCTCCAGTTCCCCTGCAAAACAGGCATAAGGAAATAAATGAAGAGAGGGATGGAGGGAAGATCACCAGCATACTGAAGGAGCAAAATGGGAAGTCAGCAAGGAGAATTAATGCAAGAAAATCACAAGTGAGTGTCAAGAAGGGGGAGAGGAACATCCAGGAAAAAACTGGAGAGGATTTGACATGCAGAGAAACGTACGTGTCTCCATAGGACCTTCTACGTGTGACCTACATTTATACAGGATTGGTTAGTGCTGCACAGATGGGGACCACTGATGCTGAGCTACTTTGGTTCATCAGATTATACATGGAAAGGCCATCAAAGACTACACAGACATCTTGTCTGTATAAGGCCACAGAGTGACACAGACTGCCTGCCCTCAGGACAGCTCTGTTAAAGGTGTGAGATCTATCCCAGCTATTTACAGATCATATTTACATAGTCAAAGGAATATGGGAGAGAGAAGAATCTTCTGTGACAGTCTAAGCTTCCCTATTCAAGGCCACTGTGTCACACTCCCTGTTTCATAAGCACCATAAGTAGTTAAGTCCTTCCATTTCTCCTGCTGGCTGGTGGTCACAGAGTGCTTTTTCATCCTGTGAGTGAACCCAGGAACAGCTTGTGCAGACTTGTGCTGCTCATCCTCTTTGCCCCTGCTCCTGAAGACCTCTTCCTTTTCTCCCTTGCAGTCACATGCAGTGTGATGGCATTGGAGTGTGAATTGTGTGAGACCCTTACATTCAATTCGTATCTGTTCCAGTTCTGTCACTTCTGCTATTGACTCTTTCAGATCTTCCACAAACTTCTGCATTTCCTCAGCACCCAGAGCACAGAAGTGTAGTACTTGCTTCTTCTCTGAGCCTGAAACTGGAGTCACCAGTGTAATGCCATGGGGGTAGTCTGGAAGAAAATGTGTCAACAAAATAAAGAAGCATTAGGCATTCTTGATGGAGTAGTTGGTTGTTTTGGTACATCTGAAGGACAGAGAGTTTTCAGCATGAGTCCAGTGGAATTGCACACCCAGAGTTTGTCACACTGCCAGCTGTGGGAACCTGCAGCACTGCAGCCCTCCAAGCGAACAGGAGGACCAAGCTGCAGCAGCCAGACAAGTGTCACCAGCACCACAGTGCTGCCAAAACCAGAGAACTCTAGCTCTTAGTTACTCTTGCACAGGACTGGCCCTGGGAACTTGAGCACAGAGGTAAGACTGTAGGTAGGACTGTAAAGCCTTTCTCAATCTGTGGAAGAGTAAACAGTGCTTATGAGGACAACACTTTTTATCCTGTGGGAGATGCAGCAAGAGAGGTGGTCTTTTGGGGTCAAAGCCATTGCATCCACCGTGGCAGGACTTGTCTCCAGTCTCTCCTTTCATCTGCAGAGAACACAGGAGGGGTGTTGGCACAGCATGGGTGGGGAGCTCATTGTACTGTGCAGAGAGAATGGCAAAGGGAAAGATATGTGTTTGTAGGTCTCTGCTTAGTAGTCCCCACAGGCAAAACACACAGGTAAGTAAATAAAAGGCCATGCTCAGAGTGTGAAAATATAACAGCAAAAGGCCTTATGCTTTAAAGATCAGGTCTGCGTACAGGGAGGTGGTGACTGGAGATTCAGCCAAGAGAATCAGGAGAACACAAGAGTGCAGAGAACTCGCCACACTTTTGACTGGACAATCCTCTATCATTTGCTCAATGGCTAGTGGTTTCAATCCCTTTCCCCCTTTCCTTTCACATTCCTTTAAATTTAATTTCTGTCTTCCCCTGCTTTCACTTCTCTATTGCTCCTACATCTGCCTTCCATGGGCAGCCTTCCTTTATTAGCCTTCCTTCATCAGTCTTTTCCCCGATTCCCTTTTTCCAAACAAGTCAAGGCCTAACCTGTTATTTTCAGCCAACCCTCAGCTCCCCCACTTTGCGTGCCAAGCCCTTTTCCCACCCTGTGTCTCTCTCATCTGCTCAGATCACAAGATCTTTGTGACATCTGCTTCACTGTCTCTGCAGGGGATACACAACAGCGTGCCTTTGCCAGAAGATCTTTGGGCACTCCCAGGATAGTCATGCTATCCCTGAAAGCTGATTCCAGCTCTGATGGTGCCTTGTGGGGATGCTCAGGTATGAATGGCCCTTTAGTTCACAGGGATGTGGGAGCCTCTGCATGCTGCAGAGTAGGGTGTTGGGAGAGTGGCTCACGCTGCCAGTGGAGTAGAGGAGGGATGGAAAAAACTTCCTATAGCCACAGTGCTGCTACCTTTTGCCTTCCTTGCAGTGTGTTCTCCATGTGCTCACAAAGTCCCAGGGGCATCAGCCATGCTTGCCTGGGACTGCTGTGCTGCTCCTCTGCCTGTGCCAGCAGGAAGCCTGCCTGTTTCTGGAACTCCTCCACGGCACAACCAGCCCCAATCATGATACATCATGGCTCTATTCCCAGACCATCAAGGTCAGGCTGACTAGGGCTGGCCCCCCGCCATGCTTTAGTGGGTGCTGTTCCAAGGGCTCTGCCTCTGCCTTGGGAAGCTCTCAGCACAGCATGGTGCAGGGAGGTGGCAGCAGCACCTGAGCCTCTGTCAGCATCAAAGGCAACAGTGGGGGTTGTGACTTTGGGCATGAGGGGACAGGGGCTAAAGCTGGTGGCAGCACTTCTGTCGACAAGATTCTGCACCTACAGTTGGCTTCTGGGAGCTCAGTAGGATGTATGTGGGGATTGATTCTCCCAGTTTTCACCACTGGTGTTGTCCCTGCCACCATGACAAGCCAGATCCTTCAATGAGGCCCTTCTGCAGTTGCTCAGACCTAGGAAAGGTACCAGGTGTACCTAAAGAGTGATCTCCTTGGCACCAAGCCTGTTTTCTCTCCTCTACTTTTAACACTGATAGAATCTCTCTCCTGATGCAAACTCACACAGCCCCCTCCCTCCTTCTTTTGCCTGCCAAACCCCTCCAGGAAACACAGGAGCAGTGGACTTACACTCATTCTCAAAGAGATGGAACTGCATCCCTAGCAGGCCGACTGACTTGCAAAATGTGTACGTTGAGGAGCTTTTCTTCTTCGGGCAAAGCTTGAGGATCTGTTGGAGGGAGAGAAGCATTGTTGGTGCTGGGGAACAGCGAGGCAAGAATGATGCAAACTGCTCAAAGCAAAAAAGCTGTCTGCAAGCTCTGTTAAGTGTACATGGGAGGAATGTTTGGTGAATGACTGGCTCTTTGCCAGAGAGCTGCCTGGAATGCTGCACTTGTAACACTTCTGGAATCCTGTAGGCATGGCCCTGGGCCCACTCAGCTCTCTCCCAGAGGTGCTGGCTTTTTGATTACCACATTTCTGACTTTGAAAGAGGGATTCTCCTCACCAAGGAACAGATCAAAAGGCAAAGGGAAGCCTGTCATAAATACCTTAGAGCTGTGAATAAGAGCATATGAGAATGTTGTGCTGCCCTTGTACCTCAGCCCTAGTTCTTATGGATCTAGTTTATCCCATGGAGTAGAGGGATAGCAAGGAGCATACCCTCTCCCCAGGTTCATAGCTGTGCAAATGGCTGCAGAGGAATAGGTAGGTAAAGCTCTCTCATCCTCTCCTTCTACAAAAGGGTTTGGTTTTAGTCTTGCATCTGCTGCAACCACAGTTTCACTTTGCCATTAAATTCAGCAAACTTCCATTCTGTTTGGCCTCCTTCCAGTCTCAGTGTAACTCTGCTCCCCTGTACCTGCCTAATTCCATTGCTGAGACTGGGAACTTTCAAAAATACTCTACACATTTGGGGGTCTGGCAAGTACTATCTAGCCTGCTACAGCCATTTCCATGTTATAAGGCAGTGACTTTTAAGTGTCTGGCAGGAAAGATTTAAAGTGCATGAGAGGGCTCTGTCTACTATAGTACAAACAGACAAAGAGATGAACTTCCCTTTCATGAAATGAACCTCCCTGCTGGCAAAAGCATGAGCGAGAGCAATGACATTGCTTGGATGGCTGTGGGCTGTGACAGTTTGTTTTTTCAAGGGTTACTGGAGTTTTAGATTTAGTAGGTTTTTAACAGTGAAGGGTCCAGAGCTGTGTCTTACAATGCTGATGAACTGGGAGCTGTCCTTAGAACAGGGGGAAAATGGATGTTGTGGACTGGTTTTAGATTTCCCTACAGAAACCAGGGCAGTGGTTTAGGCAATAACTGTGGCAATTAGGCCAGTGCCTAATTGCCAAAGCACACTCACCACCAGCAGGTCATTGAAGAGGAAAACCTCCCTTTGGTGAGCTGCCTGCTTCTGCACCTTGTTGACATCGGTCACTTCGTAGAGGCGGCTGCAGCACACCAGCCGCCGGTGGGGCACCGACAGCACCTGCAGGGAGCACACAGGGGCATGCAGGGGCTGAAGGGGGGGCCACTGTGGGTCTCCCCCAGACAAATCTCTGCCCAGACAAATCACCTCCTCACCACCACTCCTTGCCATCCATTTTCCTGCTGGTGCAGTAACAGAGAAAGCCATTGTGATCCAGGTAAATCAGAGGGCAGGCTAAACACAACCTTCGTGCTCAGACATCCTACCTCTGGCTTCCAATCCTTGGGTCACTGCTCATCCTCTCTCACCACACTGGATATCTGCAAGTTTCCTGGGCTTTGAGAAATTATTCTGCTTTATTTTGGATAAACAGTATGTACATTTTTGCACTACCGATTGGTTACTGCCAGAGAAGCTGTCTGTGCATTTGGGGATCTCTTAACCCCAGCAATTTTTAGGGAACTCATTAGAGACAGATGGAAAAAATTGTTTTCTATCACTTTGCCTTTCACTTTGTACACTCTTAAAAAGGCCTCAAAGTTTGAAGCACTGCAGAGCTATCAGTTGAGCACTGGCAGGCAGGACCTGCAGTAAAATCCATGGGCAAACAATCACTCGCACTAGATACTGTAAACTCTGGCCAAGCAGATCCCTCAAAATTAGGAAAGAATGAGATAGCAGGAAATAAAGAGTTTGGAGAAGGAGGACTAAATTTGTAGAGACAAGCAAGGAAAGTATTACATAAGAGAAGAAAGGCATAGAGGAAAAACACAGAAAAGAGGGCAGGGAGGGAGGTGGGGGACAGAGGGGCTTGAGTCGGTGCCAGCAGGTTTATGGGTGCTCACCGTTTTCATTCCAACTATGGACTTCTCCACTTTGGTGACATAAGTTACATGGTCCTCATTAGATTTTAGCTCTTTCTGCTGGATCCTCTCATAGATCCCCACCACCAGTTCCCGAGGGATGTCAGCACCATCGTCCACCCCTGCCAAACACAGAACATGTTGGGCAGGCCAGTCAGAGGGAAAAGGAAAGGGAAGAACCAGGGGTCCCTGGCACGTCACTACTGCCTCTGCACTGTGCAGTGCTGGGAATGCTGAACGGGAATAGCAATACTTCACTTGAGGCTGTCTCCTTTGTTTCCCTAATGCATCTAATGCACCAGCAGGAGAGACTGACATCTCTAAGGCCAATGCAGTTGATTTCATTATTCCACTGCTCTGCATGGTGGCTCCTTTCCATGTGTTCCCTAAGGTTTTATAGCCACAATTTCACATTCATATATCTTGGGCCACTCAGCAGCAACCTCTGCATTGATTTTGTATCATCAGAAGTGCTAGATGTGGAGAAGGCCTATGATGGGATTCAGCAGCTCTTCCTGCCAATGCAAGCATCAGCTCTCCTTGTCTGCTTGGTGACCTCCACCGTTTTCTTTCTGTGTTGTCCCCTAGGAATAATACTTTCCTGCTACTCTGTTTGTGGGATCTCTGCCTTGACCTTGCCCCTCTCCTCTTTTACATCTCTTTAGATAATTCTCCAGATTTCGCTGTCTGACCCTTCAGAGCCTGGCAGAAAAGGCTTTTTTTCACCCTTCCCTGAGCCAAACACTGCAAACCAAGCTGCCAGACCTTCCTCCAAACTGAATTCCTCCAGTCATTTTATATTGATTTTCTCTGCATCCCCTCCAGCTCCCTGGTCTGAGATGTACTATCCTGAGTGATGCAGGTGAGGAACTGCTGAGAAATGGAAAGGCATTGAGATGTCCTGGCTCCCTTACCTATATCCTTGCAAATGTATCCCAAATAACATTTCAGGCATGAGCTGCTGAAGCTGCTGGCCTGGGCATTGACCTGCAGGTGAGTTTGGATTGAAGTGTCTCTCCTTGTCTGTGATGGGGTGACATTCACTCACTCTAATGGGTTGTGGTGTGTTGCACACTGAAGGTGAGTGACCTTCATGCCGGTTCAATTCATAGTGGTGTGAACTGACAGGTTTTCAGGCAACTCTAAGTGTAAGTTAACATTAAAAAAACACCCCTCTTTTGTTAGTGCTATCAATTGTAATACTAAAGGAAACGATGGCAGGTAGCAGCCCCATTCAGTGTCTGTGGAATTAACTTGAAAGAGGGCCTCAGTGTCATATTGTACCAGTCTGAAGCAGGTGCCAAATTGTGGAAGGTGTGGGAGGTTGAGATGACACTTTCTGAACAGCAATCAGGACAAAGAAACAAGTCAAAGGAACCCAGAAAAGTACAAAATCTTCAGAGAAGACAGGAATTTATGCTGGAAAAACTTTGAGGGAGCTTTATCTGAATTGCAGATGTGCAGTAAGAGAAACTTGGAAAATGGCTGACCTAGGATGACCTAGGAATGAATATGGCTGGGAAATTAGACAATAATTTGTCTAGACATGATGTCAAAAAGGCCAAACAATACTAAGCTGCATTAGTAGATCTGAAAATAAGAACAAGGCCGTAGGTCTATATATGAATATGTTGTGACCACATCTGAAAAAGTGCTTTTAACAACCTATTACCAGGATGGAAAGGACCAACCTTGAAAATAGAAGAAAATTGATTTGGGAACTGATTGTATCAGAAATTGCAAAGAGGTAATGTATGCATGAACTCTGTCACGCCTACAGTTACTATAAGCAATTGTAGGCAATTAAGAAGGGGAAGATTTAGCCTGAATAAAAGGAAAATGTGTTCATACATTCAAAGCAGCAAGTAGGGCTTGTTTAGCACAACCCAGCAGGGTCTAAGAAGGATGGAGCTGAACAATAGGAAAATGTAATACAATGGACTGTTTCCAAGCAATGAGATATCTTAAAAGATGAAGCCATCTCTCAAAGGAAAATGGTTGGTTTCTGAGAAGGTTGGACAGCTTTCTGCAGAAAACAAAGGAATTAGAATTTCCCTTCCCCAGCACCCTAGAAGGCATCTCAAAGGGCCTTCCATATCTGGTTCACAGGCAAGTAGCAGGAGACCTGGAGAAAGGCACTTCCACTAGGTTTTTCCTGCCTTCATCTAGGCAGAATTTAGAAAAGCAAGAGGGCAAAAAAACAATTCAAAGCAGGACCCTCACCTCTCAGATTGCGAATGAAGTCCTCCAGCATCATCTTCCTGTCAGGCTTGATGTTGGGGCTGTACATGTCCGTGTTGAGGAGGATGATTGCAAAGGCCAAGATGAAGATGGTGTCCGGGTTGTGAAACTGCTGGACCACATCTGGGTTACACATGCAGTACCTCTGGCTGCAGCAGGAGGGATGCACACACTTAGCATGGGACATGGGAGCCCTCTGCTCCAGCTTGGCAATGGCTTTATCACAAGCAGATCACATTCCTCCTTTCACTCCACCCCTCACACATAAGAGAAGGAACCCACTGCTCTCTGAAGGGAAATCTCCCCACCAATGCCTGAAATATGCCACTGAAACTTCAGCCTTCTTGCCCTCAGGAACCAAAAAATCAAGTGAGACTGGAGAGGGCCACTCAGAGTGTGTCAGTACATAAATGTAATACAGGAAGTGTCTGCTCCAGCCTGCCTTGCTAAGCACAAAGCACTCCTCTGGATGCATCAAGGGAGAACCCAGCAGCCCTGAAAGCCCCTCTGCTTCTCTTCCTGTAAGTCACCAATGAACAGGGAATCCCTTGCTGGCAGCCTTGTCATAATCTGCTTTCCACTGACTTTGGTATGTACAATTTACCTTCCTCACTCTGGCCCCTGATACCCCTCATGCCACTGAACATCTGACAAGGCCGCAGCTGTGACGGAGCAGTGGCACAGAGGAATCAGGCTCCTTCAGGAGCCCCTCTCCATGATCCCCCTCTTTGGAAGGGAAGTCTGTGGACGTTCTCTCCATGCTGATTTTTTGCCTTGGGTGTGTTGTGTTCCCTGCTTCCCCTGGCTGCAGCAGCAGGGCTGCAGGGCTCCTGCTCTTACCTGAAGGCCTCGATGAGCCGCTCCACCTTCTGGGCCTCCCCCTGCACACGGATGTGGGCCTGGAATTTCCGCAGGGCCTCGTCCAGCTCCATGCCTGAGAAGTCCATCTCATCCACCACACAGCTGTGAGAGGGGTACACAGCCTTCATCAGAACATCCTCCCGTGGCTGACACCAGGCAGGCTCCTTCACTGTGCTACTGAGGCCCAGTCCCCCAGGGAAATCCCATGCGAGAGGCCCTGAGACATCTCTATGGCTTCCTGAATCCTGCTTACCACAGGCAGTGATTTCACTCAAGTGATTCCTGCATTCTACACCTGGTGAGCAATTCTTGTGCTTTACTGTATATTTATATATGTGTGTGTGTATGTATACACCCTGGTTTGTACATATCACACCATAGACAGCACATATATTCACATATGCATATACAGAGAAAGTATGTGTATATATATGTATTGATACTTACCTTTACCTATATAGATATAGAGACATCTATATTGACATAGATACTTAGACCTGTATCAATATCAGTAAGACCAGAATCAGGTCAGAGAAAACAGGAAATGGAAGTTCTTGTACAGAAATTACATGCAACATTACCTGTTCGTCTGGTGTCACTTTGCATTTCAACATGATTCACTGCCCAGTGGAAATTCATGGCCAATTTAGATACCCCAAGAAGGGGATGACATCTCTTATTTCCCACTAAAGCATTCTCATCTTATAGAGGCCCTGCTGTTAGTCTCCAAAACCTACCACTACAGAGTTCTTGCTCTCTGTATTAGACAAATAATCTACTTGTTCTTACTGCATGATATTTCAGTCACTTGTAATGACAACACCTTTCCCATGTGGCTTCAGCCCATTCTGTTAGCATATTCCTACCTTTTGTGCTCAGGTCATTACTGCAAGCATTAATCAAAAGATTAGACTCAGAAACCCCTGTTGTTAATGTCCCTTAGGCCCAGCTTCTCATTTCAGTAGAGTATGTAGGCACTAATGTCTGTATCAGCCAATTTGGTCCCCTGTTTATGATTCCTCTGCTAATTTCTCTCCCACTTTCAACAAAAAATTCTCATGTCCAAAGCTTTGCTGAAGTCTAGAATTATGTTCTGCATGTCCTGTCTAGAAAACTAGTTATTCTAACAAAGACAGACATTGAATTAATCTACTTTTCCCCGACTTTGGTATGTACAATTTACCTTCCTGCTTGTCATTGTTCTTTCCCAAAAGAAATTTTCGAAACTGAAATTCTGTCTGACAGATGAAGAAACTCACGGGTGCCAAAATCCCATTTTCTTTAAACCTTCCTTAAATACAAAGTTATTAATTTGCTAATGGGACCACCTTGACATTAGAAGTGCATTAAAAATTCAAGAACTTCATATTTTCTGCTTCTCTGTACTGTAGATGCTACTTTTATTAGCCCCTTAACCCCTTTATTTAATCCTTTGTATTGTGTTTGGGTTGCTTTGTCAACTGGTAAAGGATAAACTGATCCCAAATTTAAGGTTATTAAGGAGGAAATTTTCCCCAAGACAGGTTGTCTGGGACTTATGAGGAGTGGTATAGAAAAAAAAGAGGGGGAGGACATTGGCTCTCTTCTGGTTCCTTCTGTTTCCTAGGATTATCTGGAAATTTTGCCAAAGAAACCTCTACTGCTAAAGGGATGTGCTGTTTACCAGTTTCTTCTTCCATTCTGAGATAAATTGGGGGCGTGTCTGCTGGTCTTTTCTAAGTGCTGCAGTTTGCTGTGGGTTGTTGGGAAGTGATTTGTGACCTAAGCCATGGAGTGCCATGTGCAGCCTTGCTAGAATAAAAATCTCTTGCACAATGCCTCAGATGGGTGAGGGATGGAGTTCAAATGCTCAGAGATGTCTCTGCATTCCTCCATTGCCTTACTGATTCAAGAGTTATCATCATTTAACTGGGGTGACACCTGCAGAATAACTTACCAAGAGCTCTGACTGAACATTAAGTGCTTTGTATCTTCTGAGGTAGGACTTGTTACAACCTCAGCTAGGAATTGTGGGCTCTTTCTCTGCACAAAGTCCATATAATCAAAATTCAGAAACAAATAGGGAGCAAGGGAAGATAATTGAAGGCACTGCTCTCAAAGGAAATCTTCCATGAAATATTTTTTATCTCTCCAAGAAGTGGACTGCAGAAACACTTGGCAATAAGAAAAACTTCCTCCACTGCCTCTTTCCCTTTTTATTTTTATGTTTCTCATACTTATACTCAGTCCCTTGGGTTAACATCAAGGCATTCTGCTTCTCAGAATTTATCTTTGATAGTAAGAACAGTTTTCTTCTTGTTAGTGGCTCCTGTGTTCACAGCTGCAGCCACCTCTGCACTTGGGCTTTTGTTGTTATTTTTTGATCCTTTCCAGTGTGCAATGTTTCTCAGCACTGACCCCAGTGATTTTACTGCTATTGTCTGCTTCCAGACATGTGAACACTGAGTCCTTGCACACCCCAGGGACACCTGCTAAGGTCACCCTAGTAACCCCAATCCACCAGCATTAAATCATCTATCTTTTGCTTACTCCTTCCCTCTTTGATCAGTCTTTCCCCCTCCATACAGGCTGCCCTAACACATCCTCCCCTTTGTGTACAAATCTCAAGTAATAAAGTCAATGCCCTTAATACAGAAAGCATCAAGCCTTCATTAGGACAAGTAGGACAAGGCAACTGTTCATAGCTCTCTTCAAACTCAAACAGGCATTGCTACATGGGTTATGCTCAGACTCTCCTGTGAGAGTTTCTCTCACAGACTGACTGATGCAAGTTTACTTTGTAAATTCTAACTCCTGGGAGCCCCTTCCATATGTCTCCCAGCCCAAAGAAGAGTGTCCCCTGTCCTGCTTACTAAGAAAAGTTGACCAGGCAGAAACGACAGGTTAGGAAGAATGTTTGATTCAAGCAAAGTCAGCCTGTGCTTGGATTTGATTTATCTGACAAATCCTGTGCCAAAGGTCTGAAGAACAGCTCCTAGAGGAGCCATCAGGTACCAAGCTGCTATTTCTGCTGCTAGACAGGCAGAAAGAAAGGTGCATCAGACTTGTCTGATATTTTTTGTGTGCAAATTTGACACAGCAAAGTCCATTCAGAGCCAAACAGCCTTGTGCTATGGGTCTGCCGTGTTCCTGCTCCTCTTCTAGACAGCTGGAAGTTTTGCAGCCTTCCTTGACTTCAGATTCCTGCACAGACTCACACTAACTTTCCAAATGTGCTCTGGTAACTATGTCAGACATCCCCTGGAATGCAGCACAACTTTTCTTTGTGAAACCAGAGCAAGGAGGTCTTTTCTTTCCAAGCTAGGGACCATGGGAACTGACAAAGGATATGAGAGGGGGTGGCTCTCTGCATCCAAGGAATAAACCAACAGCTTATGTGCACATGCCAAAACCAGTGCTGAGTTCATTTTTCCACAAACAGCTCCATGCCTGTGAGATGTCTACTCCAGGACTGCCAGGAGGCTTCAGAGATGATACAGTGGCACAGTAATCACCTTACAAAATCTCATGTTTCAACTCCTTCCTGCCCGTGAACTTACAACAAGCCACACAAACTGAGCTCGCAGTGGATCCAGAGATTCACTCAGTCCCCTGTCTGCAAGGATACGACTTTGGATATTTGGATCATGTTGTTGAAGTGAGCACGAAAAGTGCTGGCTCCCTGCCTCATAAACAAGGTGGTGGGGGTTGAGGACTCTGTGTACATGAGGGGTTTAATCTGCCCTGAGGCACCTCACAACAACAAGCAGAGAATTCCACACCAGGTTCCAGGACCAAAGAGTGGGCTCCTAAATGGATTATTTTGCTTAGCTATTGTCTCTGTTGTAGGTTCCTAGGCTACAGGGAAGACATTCCCCCAGAAGTGGGTGGTCATAATGGCAGAAGAGCTGCGAGGATTTAGCACAGGGCTAAGCATGGGAAAAAAAGCCTGTGGCAAAAGGGTTCAGTGCAGGCAGGAAGCAGCTGTATCATGTGGGGCTGGGATCTGCTCACCCAAGTGTAATGACCTATTTTCCAGCTTTTCTGCTCAGGTGACAATGCAGCAGGAGCTGGGATGCAACTAAAAGCATCTGTAATGAACCTGCAGCCTCCACTCAGGGAGGGAGCAAGGGGGGAGGCAGCCAGGTGGAAAGTTTAAAATCACAAGGCACAAAGATACTAATAAAAACCATCCCTTTTCTCAGTCTCCCTAATTCTACAAGCTTTCTGAAGGTGATTTGGGTGAACTGTAGAAGAGCTCAGCTCTCTGGAAGGAGACTGCCCTGCACGTGCAAACTGAACAGAAAGAAAATTTAGTAGGACTTCCTGACTGCATGCCCCCATGGGCAGAGGTGTATGTCCCAATCCTGCCCTCCACACCCTCTTGGGAAGGACAGCCTCTACAATGGAGACCACGGCCAGCACCAGTCTTCCCTTTCTGGAGAATGCTACAGGACACGTATTGCCTGTTTTTCCCTGGGGCTGTCATGCCTATTCACCCTCCTGTGGTGGCTGGTCGTTCACATGGCTACTTACTTGGGAATCTACTCCTTCCTGAGCTTCCCTGGGGACCTCCCTGGTAGACTCAAGGTGCACCTTCAGCCTGTACAGGTCTGGCATGGGAAGGCTGTTCTTACTCACATTTGGTGTGTGCTACAGCCCTGCTTGCAGCAGGAGGTCAGAATTGACCATTCTTCCCTCTGACCTGTGTCCATCACAGCCTTGCCTGCTGTACCTACTTGAACCCTCCTGTGACACAAGTCCCTTACTGACCCCTTGTAGCATCCTCATTGAGAAGGGGAAAGAAGGCTAGTTTGGGCTAACTAGTTTGGGAAAGTCCATTCTGTCTGTCCAAGAGGAATCTAACTCTTCTTTGAGTGAGTCCCTTTGCTAGGCTCCCAGCTCTGCACTTACTAAGAGCAGCTTTTCTCTCCCTGGCTTTCCGTGATAGAAAGAGAAGGCAACACAGGCCTGACAGACAGGGGACCTGCTCACCCACAGGGAGAATGTCTCCAACAGCAACTTCCACTCTTAACAGCAACCAGACCCCAACTCAGCACAATGTCTCCTCTGCTGGAATCTCTGCCCATTTCTCCTCTGACAGCAAGTGCACCAGGACAGCCACATCTGCACTTCCAAGCCCCACGAGCTGAACACAAACCATCCAGTACCAGCACAGCTGACTCCATTCATGAAATCACTCACATGTTCTTGTTCATGAATGAACTATAAATAGAAGCAATTCCTGAATCAGGAACAGGTGGAGGGGAAGAATGGACTAAAGTGAAGGAAAGTATGAAGGAAGGAGAACAAAAGCAACAAATGAACACAGAATGAAGAAAGGATGCAAGAATGATGATGTGTCTCATATGAAAACTAATGCCTTGGGCCTGACTTTTTCAAAGCAACAGAATTTTTTTCTGCAGCACTTGACAAATAGATTTGATTAAAACTGCTCAGTACCACATAGGTCCCTTAATGGGCCAGGCTACCTCTCTCCAGCTGTATTCCCTGGACTGGTAGACACTGAAACCCTGGGGCAGGTCCCCAGTGACCCCCTCTCGCTGGATGCAGGACAGCCAGCAGAAGGAGGTTCTTGGATCTCACAGTGGGATGCTGATCACAGTGAATGGTTATTCTGTGGGATGCTTAAAATAGGTTACAAGTGTGATTTATACCCTGTAACACAAAATGCCTAAAAACTGCACATCCAGACTAAACTAGCACACTGAGAAAAACAACACTCTTGAGGGCCCCGTGTCTCTCCATCGACAAAAGGAATTCATAAATTTCTAGAAGACACTAAACTTAGTGGTGGCCAACAACAGGTGAGATAAATCCTAGTTTTAAATACTGAAGTTTTTTCTAAACAAGAAAATTACATACTGCATCTTCCTAAAGAGACAGACCTGAGTGGTTCAGTGTTATCAATGCATGTGTGTCAGTTATAGTCAGAAACTGTTAAAAATCTCCTGCTCTCTTTGTTGTTCCTCCGGCTAGCATGTAGAACTACTTGTGAATTATCCAGACACCTTTTTTGAGTTCCAAAAAAATCAGTTAAAGGTTGAAAGATAAGAGCAGGAAGACGGAAGGGAGATTATAATTTCAGGGCATTTAGGTGCTGGGCATGAAGGTGTGGGAAGGCAAAAAAGGACACCAAAGTGCTCAATCTTTAGAAAATACTTACCTCGCCTAAACCCGTGTCCTTTTACATAAAAGGCTTTGCAACCAGCATAGCACTTCTCTGGAATTTTACATTTACTAGGTGGACAGTAAAGTGGGATGGTCTTCCCAGTGCCAAATGCCACTCTGCACTCTTGAGCTCTGCTGTTTGACAGCAGGAACAGGCAGAGCTTGGCTTGTCTGTCAGCCAGCACAACTTCAATACCTGCAAGAGAGCTCTGCAGAGTACAGACTTATGGCTGGACATTACAGCTGAGTCTGGAGTTTGTAACCTGGGCAGCCCTGCCTCCAAATGCACAAGGGAGGCTGACACTTTTGCAGATGTTTTAAAAGCTGTCCTATTATTTATTCATGCAGCTGGGTTAATTCAACCTGGCTGCAATAGAAACATTGCTTACAATACACAATTGCAACGTAAGTTTTCACATTGAGCGAAAGCAAAACTAACACAGCAAGTGGCATCAATAATTGAAATTGCTTTGGGGAGGTAGAGGAGGCTCCAGGGTCAGGTTTGGGATGTGAAAGAGCACAGACGTCTCTGCCTCCATACAGACTTGCTCACTGCAGGTGATCGGAGCCTGTACAAGCACTACTGCCTGGGCATTTGACCTCAGCAAGACTAAGTGCCTGTTCTTCTGCCCATTTGGGCCACAAAAATGACTCTGGTATTGGGCAGATTGTGCAAAAGCTTCTGTATGAGCTCTCCTGTCTGCTGTATGCTCTCCAGGAAATACCATGTACTTTAACATTGCTAAGCGTGGGTGGATGTGGGGACAGCAAGACAGCCCTTGCAGAGGCTATTCTCCCAACCTGTGTCAGCGTTCCTGAGCTAGTTTGATGGGAGTTGGATGGGGAATGAGAACCAGACAAGGTCTTAGACAGCTCTAAAATGCCAAAAGGTCTTTGATCTGCCTCTTGTTCCCATAGAAACAGCTCATAAGTTGTGACCAGCCCTTGAGATACAGTGCACTGGAAATGCTAGCACACTGCACCACACTGCCAGCCCTCTCCTTCCTGTGGCACAGACAGGAAAAATACCCAGGATTATAATTTGGGCCAAGATTTCTCCTTTCAATGCCTTGTTTCCATGCATGGCACACTGCTGGGTGTGCAGCCATTGCCCATCCAGCTCTTATGAGCAGCCGATGAAGAATTTGCTTGCAAAACCCATCAACCATGCTCAACTATACCCCTAAGCTCAGAACTGGCGTAGGAAGTACCTTCAAAAGGCACAGCTACAACCAGCTCAATGGGCATGTTTTTTCCTTCCTGTTTTAGAACATTCTGCGTATATTTTAAGTCTACTTTTATCTTTGTCTTTAAGGAGGACAAATCAGGCATTTATTGTGATGGGGGGGTGGCAGCACAGATTGTTAGTGAAAGCATATCATCTGTCACCTGGAGAGATCAGACACAGGTTTGAACCCTGAACTCAGACTCAGTTGTTTGATACATGTTCAGGAACACGCAGTCCATGCCCAAGATGTATCCATGTACACACAGTCTCAGTATCTTGAGGTGCCCATCTCTGACCCTTGTTTTCTACAGATGTCAATAGGATGGGCAAGGTCACTCTTTCACTGACCACTTGGAGTGTTACCATGAGAGGGGCTGTGGAAACTTTGAGTAATGAGTATGATGGAGTTGGGCCACCTGCTCCAATGGCCCCCATGTCCCGTGCAGAAACAGGACAGGCAACCCCAATGCAGCAGCTCCTGGGTACTAAGGCTGGGAGGTCGACACCAGGCTTTGCAATAGGGACTGTTCCCAGCAGCTGCTGACACTGAGTTTGTAGTCCCTTGTGAGACAGAGGAACATGATCATTTGCAGGGATGATGACAAATTTAGGATTACAAGGAAGTGCCAGCCTATTGTTGTTGCAGTATTTCCCTGTGCATGCAGAGGCTAGATTTGGATTTGAGCAGATTATCTACCAGGGAAAGCAGCCCACACAACACTTACTGGAGAAAAAGAGGCAATTACTTTTAATTGTAATTCTCAGCATGAAGAGATGGACAGCACATGTGTCTTGTTTCTAGACACATCAATACTTCTACAGTATATTAAAAAAAGAGATGAACGAAAGGTCAGGTAGGTACCTGCAGCAACAGGAAGCAGCAATTGCAGATGGAATTAATTTTAAAATTTAGGCCTAGATTTGGCTCTTGAACTTTGGCATCCTCCAGTCTTCTCTGGAGTAGAAGTGGTACATGGATGGGATTTGGAGTTTCTGTACGGTTTGGTTCAAGAGAAACCGCTGCAAAATTCAAGGGAAGTAGAGAATATTTTGAAGAATAGGAGAATGTAATAAAGGACCCGGTGCAAAGGACTCCCTGCCTAATAGAAAGGCAGCTCTCACTTAGAGTTATGCTTTTGCATAATAAAAGAAAGATGCAGCTGAGTGCTGGTCATGCTTTGAAATGGGTCTCTGAATGAGCTAGACTTGAAAGAGGAGAGAGGTGTAGGCTGAGAGATGCATGGCTTGTGACCAGAAGAGGGTCGCAATGAGAGAATTGAAGGTAACAATCCAGCAAAGGCAGCCACTGAACAGAAGCAGATTTTGTTCTGAAAAGGAGCAGCTTAGCTCATTGGAGATTTTGGAGTGGGAATGTTCTTCAGTGCTCTGTGGCTGCTGTGGCAATGACGAGCCCTTAGTGTCATGTCTCCATATGCAAGCCTCCTCATCACCACAAACAGGACATCATAATTATGCTTGTAATGCAGTTGGACAAACCCAAAGAGCCACCAATTTCCAACCTGGACAGAAAGAGAACTGAATATGTAGCCAGCATTCACTTCTCCCTGCTGGTCTCACAGCAGGAAGCAGATATTTTTCCTCCTCTGCCTCTCTTAGTACTTCCCGGAAGGCATCAGAGGTGCTTAATATGGATGGGATGAGACCCCAGCCAAAGAGTTTCCCAGCCCCCAAACCTGCCAGCATCACTAGTTCTACCACCTGACAGTGCTGAGCTCCTGCTAGGTGACCACAGGCCTCCTGAGAAGGAACTGAAATGAAAGAACTGATGATATGAAGGGTGAAACACATAGGTGGGAAATGTGTTGAGGGATGCCAGATAGGGACTGGCAACAGGCAAGGTCCTGAAGAATGGGGGTGGAGGGGCATGAAGGACAACAAAGGGCTTGCTGGTGCAGTCAGGGGCAGAGTCAGCTGGCAACTCCTTTAGAGTGTAGGGAGGAGGGGAAGAGATTCCCACACTTACTCCAGGACGTCCCTGTTGAACTGCTTCTTGCTGTTGCCCAGGAATTCCCCAATCATCTGTCGGCTGAGGCCCTTCCTCTGCAGCAGGAAGTGTGCCACCCCAATGGGGGTGTCTGGGATGAAGCCTCGGGAGATCAGGAACTGGATCCCTTTGTCTGGGTTTCTGGAAGGCAAGGACAGAGACATGGTGAGTTTGCATCATCATTTAGAGGCATTGTTGCCTCTGGCTCACCCCATGGCGTGCACCAGTGCAGCCCTTGGTATATGCCTGGGGTCCTATGAGTTCATGTGTGTGTCAGGAATGGGACTGGTTGGGGTGGGGAAAAGTGACTTGCTGTGTGCCTTCTTAGCTGCTGGTGAGGACAAAAAGATGTCATAGGACCTTGCTGTGTCACTTGCAGCACCTGCTGCCACCTGGCAATCACAAGTGGCAAGTGTACAATGCCTCATTAGTGGCTCTTTTGCCATCCATCTGCTCCAGAGTCAAAGGCTCTTTCCTTTGTGAAGAAACTTAGGACACATTGCTGACATGGTCTGTGGGCAAACGAGGCTCAAGACTCCAAGGGGGATAACCAAAAGTGGACATTTTTTCCGACAAAAAAAAATTTGTTTTTCATATATTTTCAACATTCATTGTTGAGTGATACCTTTTTACCTTCCTCACCTGAGACTGATGTTGGCTGCCTGAATAGAAATCCCATACTCAGATTTGCTTCTCTCTTCCTCCACTTCCCTCACTCTTAGCTGTGTTTTTCTTCCCTTCTCTATTGATTCACGCCCTCAGGCAGAAATCTTTGTGTGTGAGAGAGGCCACCTAGAGAATGTTTTGTCAGAAGAAGGGAGGGAGCTGTCTGCAGCTCCCAAACAGAGGGCTTTTCTCCCTTTGTGGCTGTGAGCACCTCTCTGAGAACATGTCTGGTGCTGAGTGGGCCTGATTGCCTGGCTGTGGGAGGGATTTTCTGCTTCTTAATGTGCCAGTGTCTGTGTCTGCACACACAGCTCTTAGAGAGGCAGAGTGGTTGGGGTTGGCAGTGACCTTTAAAGGCCATCTACTCCAACCCTCTGGCAGTGAGTGGGGACATTTTCAACTAGATAAGGTTGCTCAGAGATCCCTCCAATCTGATCTTGTATATCTCCAGGGATGAGGCATCCACCACCTCTCTGAGCAACCTGTGCCAGTGTTTCACCATCTTCATTGTAAAAATCTTCTTCCTTACATCTAATTGAAACTGGCTCTCCTTCAGTTTAGCACCATTACCCCTTGTTTTATTGCCAGAGGTCCTGATAAAACATCTGTCCCCATCTTTCTGTCCTGCTTTATAAGCCCCTGTGTATCCTGGGAGTGGCTGTGAGCTTATGTGGTGCCTGTCTCACAGCACAGACAAGAACAAATGGTACATGTGTATTGTGCAGGATGTTTTCCTCCCATACTTCAGTCTGCCCCTCTGAAGGGTCATGATGCACTGTGCTGAGGTGAGTCACTGCAATGGCAGGAAGATTGCCACATTTCTTTGTTTTTCTGAGCTGGTGAGTGGAGAGAAGTAAGAGAGTGACTTCATGAAATGATGTCATACTTCCATCATTAATCCAAATTCAAGGTTCTTTGTCAAAGCTCAAGGAATGAGTTTGCTCAGGCAGTTTCCTGAGGTGAAGAAAGAATAGGATGAGATTTCAGAGCACGTGAATGCATGATATGCACAGGCACAGACTGTGACACTTGTCAGGTGGTGAAGCATGTGGGTGAGCAACATATGTCTAGCTATAAGGGGATCAGCATTCAGCAGAATGGCCTGCTCCTCTTACAGGGGCCTCACAGGCATGTAAAAAGCAGATGCTTGAAATACTTCTGCTTAATCTGTAATGCCAAAAGAAAATATCCTGGGCAGTGTGGCATCCCTGGGGGGAGGGCTGTAAGAACAATCAGCCCTCTAAATTTATAGATAGAGAGGTGCAAGGTGTGATACTGAAAACCCCAGGGCTTCTTCAGGGAAAAGCAACAAGATGAGCTGTTCACCTTCTTTATTATCACACAGACCTCCTGATTCACTACTGAAGAGTACAGGTAGAGTTCCCTGCTAGGTGCAAAGGTGATATGGTTGGGGCACAAGTCAAACTAAGCAACAGAGATTCATAAAATGCACATCCACCTGCATACTTTGGTATTTGGCAAGGGACAGTTTGGTGATCACAACATGAGGATGAACTCAGTTACACCTGTGTGACTCCAAATTCACCGGACTGACTTTGCATCCACTCCAGAGGAGCTGAGAGCTGAATATGGCCAGAAAAATGCACACACTGGCATGGATGCAGAGGTTTCAGTAGAGATGGTGCACACAATGCCATCAGAGGATGCAAGATAAAACACTCCAGCTGTGACAGCCCTCCTGCACTGCCTACACCATAACTCAAATATTCTTTCATTAACAGCAGCCTTTCATCAGTTTTTCCTAGGATTCAATTTGTTCTCCACAAGATCCTGATAGCAATACAGCATCTCTGCCACTGAACACCTGCAGATGTATCCCATGTAGTGCAGCATGCAGCTTTTACCCAGATGTGTACCAGACAACTCTTCTCTGCTCTCTCCTGAGCCTGGTCCCTGCTATTCATTTTTGGTGTTGCAGGGGTGTTAAGCAGAGCCAGCAAATGCTGCGGGATTCCTCACGTCCTGCTGGCTTTCCCTGTGCCCACGCAGAGCTGCCCACACACACTGGGCTCTTACAGCAGTGCTGCATAATGAAGCACTCGCCATTTCAGGGATTTCACCCCCTCACGGTGCAGCAGGGATGGGGAAAGTGCCACCGCATCGATGTGTCTCCAGAGGCCTGCTCCAAGCCAGAGCACTGCCTTCCAAAAATGCAAGGCAAGGCCAGATAAAATGTGGCAGATTCTACTAGAAAACTGCAGGCTTTCAGCTCCTGCTCCAGGGAAAGCCAGGAAAAATGATGTGCTTGCACACACACACAGCCTCAGCTCCATGCCCTACAGATCAGTGCCCACATCCCAAACACCACAATAGTAAACTGCCTTCTTCCTGGAAATGCACAGGGAAAGCAACAACAAAATAACTGCAGAAAGCTTAACTGCCCTCCCAGCCCCTTAAATAGGAAGTTACAAGAGGAGCCACATATCATTCCCCACGTGTCATTCCCCAGAGCTAACATGTTATTTTCCTTACTCCTGTCCTCCAACCTGTACTCAGAACTGGAAATATGTCCTTCTCAGTTCTGTAAGAGTCCCAAATCTGTCTGACCTAACATCACTGCACTTCTGCATGTGCTCTGAGACCAACCTCTCTTCCTGGTCCCTGCCTCCTGGAGTCCACAGCCTCCACAGTACACGTATATAAATCCTGTGCATTGCCCCTTTGTCTGGGAAAAACTCCTGCCTAGGACTGCACAATGATCAGTCCTTGCTTTGACTAAAATGCCCACGCTGACGTGTGGAAAAACGTTCTCCTAGTATGGGTACATTACATCCTCATTGTTAGGGGACTCAAATGGAAACAAAGACAGAGATATGAGAGTGTGATGATAAAGCAAAACCCAGTACTTCTCTTGGCTTGCTTAGATGAGAAAAGTCTCATCAAAAGGCAATGAGCAAATCTAAATCTCCTTAAGGGTGTTCAGCTGCTTTCTGCCAATCCAAGTGTGACCCTGTGAGTTACCCTCTTCTGATGGTAACCTCTGCTCTGCTTTTGCTTTCGCACCTACAGCCTTCTCATAGGATATCAGACCCAGATATGTGAGAGACAGGTGACAAAACCTGGTCTGACAGGTGAAAATCTACCCAAGTATCTGAAGGAAAATGACAGGCAGAGATGTAATTTTGTCATTGTGACTCATACTGGGCTAGCTAAGCTCAGCTCTACCTCTGTCTCTCTCTGTATCTTTACTTGGAATTGCCTCACGTTAAGTAACCAGGGCTGGGTTTACAGTACCAGCTATGTTTGTTCCTTTGCAGCAGAGTGGAGAAGAGTGATCCCAGGCTCAGCTGGTGGATGCCAAATGGACAGGAACTGGAACTGATGGTTCAGTGAATTGTGAGAGCATGGGCACTACTCATGGGCTTGTTCCTCTGTTAGACAAAGGAGAAAGACAGTAGTTGGGAGACTTTAGGGAAAGAGCTTCTGGGAAGCCAACCTGTGTTGTGCATTGCATACCCAGATGGTCATGCCTTTGAATACAAACTTCCCTGGAGATGGATCTAGACCAAGAGCCTGCCATCATCTGTTCCTGTGAAGCATAACACAGGCTGGGAAACAGAGGAAGAGTCACTTACATATTAAAGAGGTTCAGTCCAATGCGGTAAAGGCGTTTCCTCATGGTATCTGTGGAAAGTGTGGGAGACTTGCAGCTGGCTGGGTTCTCGCAGTGGTACCTCGGGAGACTGAGGATCATGGCCTGCAGGGCTTCTTTTGAGGACACCTCAGAGGCTGACTTGGCTGAAGTGGAGGTGCTGCTGCTGCTCAGCTGCTCTGAGTTGTCTGCGTTCTCAGACTCAGAGCCTTTACTTTGTCCCACCTCATTGCCTGCATCAAACTGGAGCTTCTGCACTGCCATCTGATCTGGCTCAGCACTGCTGTCCCCCATGCCATTAGTACTGACATCCACCTCGGTGGAAGTGAGGCTGTTTTCAGGTAAACTCTCTGGGGCAGACGGTAGTTCACTGGCTTCTCCCTCCCCTTCTCCTGGGCTTTCTTCAGCCTTGGTAGCTGGAGAGGGCCCAGCCTGATCGTTGCTGCTGAGACAGTTTGCCATGGACACCGAGGTAGATGATGAGACAGAGATGTTCTTGTTGTCGATCTGAACTGTGACATCTCGAAAAGCCATCATGAGAGTGCTGCTGCTCTTGGGTAGAGTATCTGGCAGGAGGCCTTCCTCCTTCTCCTGATCCTGCAGCTCAGCTTCCAAGTCTTGATTTGGCTGCATGGAGCTAGCGCTGAAGGTCTCCCTGATCTGGTACGAGCCCCCATCCTGCAGGGAGCACATGGTCTTCAGGCTCCAGGTGCTGAGGGCATCATCGATGGATTTGGCCAGGGACTGAACTTGTTCCGTGAAGGAGTCCTCCAGCTCAGTCAGCGCCCCGCTGATGGTGGCCGGCAAGGACGGGGACCTCACCAGGGGGATGCCCACGAAGTTGTACCCCTCCACCAGGGCCTTCTCTGCCGAGAAGCTCTCTGAGTTCTGGACGCGGACCTTCCTCAGGGAGATGCGGCGCGGCATGCGGCTCTCCAGCAGGGAGTTGCGGATCTTCTCAAAGTTCTTGCTGAGCTGGTACTGCCGGAAGGCGGTCTGGATGGTGCAGGCTGCCCTGCGGGACACCAGGTGGCCGCCGTATTTGTGCTCTAGCATTTCGATCTGAAAAACAGAGAACAGAGGTGTTAGTTTTTGCTAACTGCCTCCTGATGGCTTCTTGTTGCCCCACCTCCTACACTGATTAGTCTTCAATGGCTGCCAAAGGAACTTCTGACACGGAATTAGCTTTTCCCTGAAATGCCCTGTCCCTGATTCCAACAGAAGGTTCCCATTTGGGCAAGACTGGCTAAATCATCAGCACTACAAGCTCCCTCACAGCTGTAATGGGATCCTGCCTCTTCTTAGAGTGACAGTCACAAAAGCTGGAGCCTGCAGGTGTCCTTCCCTTGCAGACTCACTTCTGACAGCCTTTAGGGCAAGTTCATCACTGCAAATACAACATTCCAGTATTGTGTCTTCCTGCTCAGCGGTGCTCTGGTAATGTCAAGCATTATCTCTTGTCTCAGAGTGTTACTAATGCTTCTCCCCTCCTTAGAAACGTTAGGAAATACTCTCAGTGAAAGGAGAAATAATTCAGAAAAAGGGAAGAAAATTTAATTTTTAAATGCAGAGAATGTCCACTTGATCTAGCAGTTAGCGAGAAACATAAACTTCCATATATGTCAGTGGGGGCTGGGTTTGTTCTGAGTTTATGTCTTTTAAAAAGCACTCTGAATGCCAAAGTGTCTTCCTTTTTGATATCTGAGTTTTTCAGGTGTCAGCCAGCAATGAAAAGAAAAATACCCAGAAAAAGAAAGACTCTCAGTTTTGAAAAGTGAAAAAATCTGAAATTTAAATGTTGAGACAAGATGCTAAAAACAAGTAGAAGGAGGATTTACCTGACCTGGTAACGACAAACACATGTAAATACATCAACACACACCATCTCAACTGGCTTCAGCACAGCAGGTATGCATGCTTGTTCCTGTAATCTAGAATTTAAACTTCCCGGTAATCCCCCCACTCTTCCTCTGCAGCTGGGTTTTCGCTAACAAGTTCCAGGAGAATGACAGATAATTTGGTTCCAATGAGTGACTGACAGAGGATGAGGGGAACAGTGTGATGATGAAGGTGGAAGATGGCGTTAAAAAAAAAAAGAAGAATGAACTCAAGCCACCTTCCCTGAGGTTTAGGCTGAACTATGGCCACTCTACATCACTGGCACTTCACAGGGCAGAGTGCAGGTGCAGACTGTAGTGTTAATATGTGTGCACACATGTGGAAAATCCAAAAAAAGGTGAAGAGCAGGACTGATAGTGCTGGTGAAGTCAGTCCTGAATTAGCAGAGGATTCACTCTATAGCTCATGTGGTAAATATGAGCTCGTTAGCAGAACCAAAGGACAAGTTTTACTGTCTGCATCGTCATCCCCAGACATACCACTTGTCCCTCACTATGTTTTGTTGGCACAGTACTCACAGCTTGGAAAACTGAGCTCCACAAGGTCTGAGCTTAAGTGCAAATTGGTTTCACAAAATGAGACTGAGGCATGAGCCTCAGCTCACAGAGTCATGTCACGTCACCTGCTTCCTTCTTCGTTTTCATAACATGATGTAAGTTACACATCAATGAGTGATGTAGGTACATGTAAAGACCTGGTCTGACAGCTGTGAGAAGTGTAACCTCTGGAATCTTTCCAATACTGACTCCTCTGGAAGTAGAGGAAGATAATGTAACCTTGGGAGATGACAGGCAGAGAGGAACAACATAAGCCCAGATATTTTGTGCCTGCACTGGTATCCTGGCTGTGGAGCAAGTACTGGGAGGCTGACATTTATGGAAGAGAGTGGGATGGGGAGCACATCCTTTCATATTTCCCTCTCTGGACATGAAGCAGAGACCTTTGCCTTGTGCTCAAACATCAGGTAGGCTTCTGTTTTCTGTCTGCCTTGCCCTTGAGCTCGCTGTCTGTCCAAGGCAAATATCAAAGCCCAGCACTAAGAAATACCAGCAATTTTCTTAGCAATGGGCTTGGCCACTGCCGTTGCAGAGGTAGCTGGCTCAGAGCTCTGCTTACCCCTAGTTTAAAGAACATTTGCCTAATACTTTCACTGCTGCCCTCCCAGAAAAAGTCTGCATAAGTGTTAGTAAAAATCACCTCCACAATAATCATGGATACAGTGTCATTTACCACAAGACCTGGCAGCAGGCCTTTTGGATAAACAAGGACGTCTTAAATCCCACCATAAAACCAACAGTCCTGACACATCTTTAAAGTTTGCCTGCCTGGAAAGAGACTGAACTATCCCTTGGCCCGTTCCTTCAGGAGGAAGGCTCATGAAGATAAATGTAAATTAAACCAATAACCTGCAAAGGCCCAACTCAGACAGTTACTACTGACAACTGACCATGAGCACTTAAAATAATGATCTGGTTAATGAAAATATAGAGCTAATTGTGTTAGGAGGGAAAGAGGAACAAATGGGAGAGACAGAATAACAGTAAAATGCAAAATAAAGCAGAAGCAAGAGCCTTACAGTTATCTGTGGTTTCCAAGGAGGTGACAGCCATTCTGAAAACATGAAATTCATATGCTCTGATTGTATTAGAGGCCAAGACGTCATTGCTGATCTGAAGTAAAAGGCCAGTTTATCTCATGCAAGGACAGTGCCAAAAACGGCAGACTTTAATAGCTAGTGAGGAGAGATCCTTCTAAAAGTCTAAAGGAACAGAGCAAGCTGTCAGTACCTCAATAAAAAACATCACCAGCTTTTTGCAGTCCATAATCTCAGTCCTCCCAAAGGACTAAGGCATTAAGGAGCAGAACAAGATCTGAAGTGAGAGGGCTCCACAACTAGTCTGTTTTCTAGTTCATACCAGGGGTGCAAGGCTGGGTTCTGCATGTGGTCCACTGCCAGCTGACACTGTCCAAAGCAAAGAGAATCCTATGGCAACTTTCAGCAGGCATAACAGGGACAGGGACTGTTCCAAGGGATGCTTGAGAAGACTGGCAGAGCCAGATGCAGCATCCCCAGAGAGAAGTGCCCTCCCCAGCCTTGTTTGGTAGCAGTGGGTCTCTGTCTCTTTTTCTTTGCTGTAACCCAGCCATTTGCTGCTTATTGAAGTCTGAGACATACTCATTTGCTGTCAGATTGAGCTAACTGACAGTCCAAAGGAATTAAAGATTTCACACAGCCGAGCCTGTGCTCTTCCTCTCCAGAGGAGGAAAGGGCATCTGTTAGCACCACAGTAGTCATGGGTAGTGGAGATGTATGTCTGGATGGCTGGAGGAGCCTTCTCTTCCCATCTGTGAGGCGAGAAAGGCCAGACATGATTGGCCTTCTCTCACTCCTAATAAACCCCATGAATCACAAGTAATTGCCTACTTAAAGCTACTCTTCTCTGGGGAATAATCCGACAGCCGATGTCAAAGGAAGGGAAAAGCAGGAGGGGGGTCAGGGGGATTTCAAAGAATAATTAGCTTAATACATTTCTGGGCCTCAGTATGAACACTCACTCTGAGCAATTCCGGCCTTGTGTCTGAATTAGAAGTGGCTGCGATATATCCACTGCCATGAGGGATTGCTTATGAAGGGAGATTTAACAAGGTCAAGCCAAGCCAAAAGGCAATCCAAACTGCAGGCCTGGATATGGCCAAACATTTGAGGGGCACACCCCATGGCTTTGCTGCCCATGGGCATAAATTGATAAATCTGCCAGGAGAGACAACGACCTGATCAGTTAGCACTGGTTTTCCACCCAAGTTACCACTGAGCATGGTGATGTGCTATCATGCTATAATCAGAAAAGAATCAGGCTCAGGGACAGAATCTGAGTCACTCAAGGCAATGCATGCATCATTAAAAAAAATAGAAAAAAAACAAGACATACAAAGCATACATGTTCTCTATCACTCATTCTTAATGCTTTTCACTCCCTCCAGCCTCTCACAATGGAAGGACATTGCTATAAGGGATATTTTTAATGGAGTTTTCCTTCATCCATGGGACACCTGCTGCCCTTCAGTGCAGCCCAAGAGTATGTGTGACTGAAAGCATGCTCCTCTTTCCTGTGGTCCTCCCCATTTTCCCAACATTACGATGGAGTCTAAGCACAGGAGAACTTTAGTAATTGTGTCTCTGTCCCAGCCTTCCAGCACAGAGTACTTCTGCTCTGTGAACTGTCAGAATTCTCTGTTTCATGGGATAGGGAGCAAGGAGGGCCATGAAGCCACCCACCAACTCTCTAGGATTATGCTGAGGGCCAACGACTACTCCAAGCCTTGCAGAGGAGGCTGCACTTTACCCTCCTTTCTTACTAGCACTCAGTCCTCTCTCAAAAGGTAAATGTGACTTCAATTGTGCAGTGAGACTAAAAATGTCTCCTTCCACCTGTTTCTCTTACTGTAAGTTCTATTCCTGTTATACAAGTTTTGCTATAAGTAGGATTCTACTGGGACAGCGCTGTGCAGGTCCTATCACCGTTACTCCCACTTAAGAAAATTATCTGATCAGTAAATGGATAGGAATACCTATAAAAACACATACTACAGTGCAACAGTAGAAGAATTAGTACTCTTCACTGCTTGAAAATCCCCCCTTCCAGAGCTGGAGGCAATTCACTGAAGACATCCATGAGTCTGGCAGGCCACACAAATTGTGAGGCCCCTTTGCTGTGAGAAAAGGGGTTTCACCAAGGCTCAGACCCTGCAAGGTCAGTTCTGCGAGGCACCAGACATTAATGAACAAACAGCTAAACATGTCTCTCTTGTTCACATGCATCCAGGGCAGATTTGGCCTCTGCTGCAAAAACAATGATATGGCAACATGACCTTAAAGCTAAAATAACACAGGACAGACACTCCCCAGGACAATCCAGATCAGCTCTAGGCTATGGAGGAAGCTAAGCCCATATATAACAGTCAAGATGTGGCCCACCCTGAAGATATGTCGTGTTAGCTTGTAAAGCCAGTTAATTAGTCTCTCTTATTTTTTTTTTCTGGTGTGATGTAAGAATTCTGTCTGAGTTGAATATGCAGTATTTTGAGAAAGACAGAGCTAGAGAGCCAAGGTGTCTCTTTTGCTCAGAAATGTATTGGGTCATTGATCTGACATGTACGTTTAGGGACAGCTTCTGTGCCTTGAGGGAAGTGGTAGAGAGATGTCCCAGAAGCAGCAGCTTCTTCTATGGAAACCTCATTAGCTGAGACCCTTCAGCTGCAATAGCACAGCTTCCACTGAACTCTGCCCCTGAACATAATCTGGACACTGTCACTAGTGTTTGCTTGTCCTCCTCACCTCACAGACTGCAGGGTCTGCATATCCTGCAGCCTCTGGTTGAGCTGCCTTTTTCCCAGGGAAAAGGCACAAACTATGCTTTAGATTCTGTTTTGCAGAGCAGTTCTCCTGTACTGTAATCTGCAGAGACGAGGAGGGAGGGGACACATTCCACTTGTGAGGGAGGAGGCCAGCTGCTATCAGTCCCTGTCCCACTGTCCTCTGCTGGGAGTCCATCAGGAGGTGCAGCTAGAGATAGGCACACTTATGCTCTGGAGCTAGGCTGTAGTCTCAGGCACAGAAGGCAGTCCTTGCAACTTCTAGGACTAAAAAAATTTCTCTCAGCCTGGTAAACTTGCCTACCTCTTCAACATCCTCCCCTGGACCGAGGGCAGTGGTGGCAGCAGTGCACAAACATCGTGGTAGATGCTGTGCAGGACACTCATTAAATAAACCCCACTTCCCCTTGAAAGCTCTTGCTAATGCAGAAGTGTGCTGGAGGCCTGCCCTGCATGATCCAAAATGGTGAGATGGTTCTTGGACACTCTCCCATGAGGGAGGTCATTTGGAACAACCAGTTGCTGGGAGCCCGACAGACACTGTGCACTTGTGAGCAAGGCACTACCCTTGGATGCTGCTGCTCTTGGCTGCCTGCAACCCATCTCTAAGCCTACACTCACAACTGGGTTTCTAGGTCCATTTTGGACCACTGAATCCAGGCAAGGCGGAGCAGACACCAACAGGTTTGGGTGAAAGGGTGGCTCAGTCAGAGGTGGGGAAGCTGCTTCCTCCATCAGCCTCTCACACCCAAAGGTCTGGTTAGGCGGGGCAAAAGCTCTAGGTGAACAAAAGGCTAATGTATTTGCTGAAAGTTATTCCATGACGGTGCAAATGCAGCCCCACCCGCCCCATCCCCTTCTCCCACAGCCTGAGGAGGAAGCCTCGGTACCTGTTTATTCTTTAGGTCAAGGGAGAGCTCATAATCGGAGGCAGCCGCATGGGAACACGAGGCCGCCCCCTTGCTGCGCTGCACTCTCACTGGGGAGCCCGTGTGGTGGAGGCTGGCCTTCTGCACCAGGGGGGAACACCCCGCTGCCTGCTCCTCGTGGGGCTCCGTGGGCTGGGCTTTTAGCGTCAGGGTGTCGGACCTGCCTTCCTGGCCACTCTGTCTGCCGGCCTCCTTCGGATCCTCCGTTTCACACACGGCTTTCTTGCTTGTGGAACCGCTGGGATCATCACTGTGAACAAAACGCAATGGTTCTCTTTTTTTATTTGTTTATATTATATTTGATTTATGATCACGTTTATTCTTGTTTGCTATACTTGTTCCCTGAGCTGCATTTTAAATATCTGGGGAGCCTGGGCTGTCAGGGGTCTCCTCCAGGGATGGATCAAGGCTGGAGGTTGATCCAGCCAAAGCTCTGATGCCTCCTTCTCTAAGGGCAGGCACCCCTGTATGAACAATCCTGTGACTCCTCAAGCTGCCTGGTTGGCTCTGCTCCAGGTGCTGCAGCTGGAGGAGGTGGGAAGCCAAGGAGGGTGTCATGGCCTGTGGACACCTCTTCTGCCCTCTGGAGCAGCTGGCAATCACCCCTGTGCACTTGCTGCCTATTGCTCAGCATCTCTGCACATCCCAAGTCCCATCTATCATGGAGCCTGGATCCCAAGGAACCAGTTTTCCCTTGGAGTTCCTAAGGGCATGCAGGAAATGGGGCAGGGGCAGCTGAATGTTGCAGAGTTTCCAGAGAAACTCTTGGAGAGCTGAGAATATAAAGGGGTAGCAGAGCCAGCCAGCCCTGAGACCCTGACCTTTCAAAGAGTGTCTCCAATACAGCCATAGCAGACTACAGAACTTCCATGAAAGAAGCTGCCTCTTTCTGACCCACAAATTGCTGTGCCACTGGGATCTTGTGGAGAAAGGAAAGCCCTTCTCTCCTGTCAGCCACAGCAGCAGTTGTGTGAAACCAGGGCCTGACAGCAATGCACTCTAAGAGAGCTGACATCTTGCTCCAGGCAGGATGGGATTAGCATATGTCTGATCCATTGAAGTGATGAGGAAGTCTGTACTTAACCCCACTTGCCAAGTATATTCCAAAATCATCTGATTTCAAACAAGATTTTGTTATTCTGTTTGAACCATGAGAGTGTTTGTTCATTGTTACCTTAGCCTCCTTCCTATGGCTACAGAGGAATCATTTATGATTTGCAAGAGTGTGCAAGCTTACATGGACTCTGGCTGCTACTGCACCAAGTCCATCAGACACAGTTCCACTGGTTTCCAAGTGATGAGCATTCAGCTGAAAACAACATCCAGTTTGGAAATAGTTACTACAGAACCAATGCATTTAATGTCATTGAAACCAGGATGTGTATTGCCTCTCATACTTAAACACTATTAAATTATTTAATTCATTTCTGAAACATACCTCTTTCTCTTGGATTTGCTCCACATAAAACCAGTTCTGCTATCAACTAGATAAAAATCATTTTATGATTGGTGTTGATGTCAGAGCAAAAATAGGGAAATTAGATATGATTTTATGTAGTGCCCAAATTACTTAGAAGCATTTAAGTCTCATTTTCAGAAGTGCTGTAAGGTCTTAAGAGTTCGAATCTTCTAGCTGTAAATAGACTTTGCCTCCTAAGCCTCTGAGCACTTTTGCACACTTACTAGTACTTTAAAAGGAAGTTTATTCTCTCCAATGGCAGCTTTTCTGTTCAATAGATTAACAACCAAATTTAGAAATATTCCCACAGTTTCTAAGAGGGCTCCAAATCTGATTAGCCAGACACTACCACAACTTCAGAATTAAGAAAAATGAAGGATTTAAATTTAGAAGGTTTCTTCTTTTATACACATGCCTATGGTCACCAGTTAGACTTAAAAAATAAACTCACAGAAGAAATCAGTCTCTTACATAAGTGCTATATAACCAACTTCGTCAAAGCTTACTAAAATGATGAATTTGGATACTCATCAGTCAGGAAATACATTAAAATGAGGTATAAAACTGTTCTTTTAGGTTGAACACCTTATCAAAGTTTGCATTGTTCTATTCTTAGTGCTGCAATTTTCCCTACACCTAAAGATATTTTTAACTCTTTATTTTTAATTCTTTCTCTTCTGTGTCTATCTGTATTGGAGGAAATCTTACTAAAGGACTTTTCTCTTACATATCTCACTGTAACATTTTTATTGGCAGCCCCTGTTCTATCTATTCTGATTTTAACCAGCAGAGCAGCAATTTTTATCCTCAGCCTAAGGGACGATCAGATGACATAGATTTGATCACATTTCCATTGAAGTGCATGGCAAAACCTTCCTGAGGATTTCAGTGGGAATTGTGCCCTATAAAGCAATTTCAGCTAGATTCATAAGCTCCCATTCAGCAAGACACACACTCCAAATTGCTCAGCTGAGTCAAGGCCACAGTGCCCAGTGTGCTGTGCAGACCTTCTTTAGGGTAGGCCAGGGCCTGAGGCAGTGAGTTGGAGAACTCGCCTTCCCCTGACTTCCCTTGGAGCCTGAATGGGCTCTAAATGCCTGCAAATATTCCCTGACATGATGGTCCTCTAAACACTGGCACATATGCTTAGCTCTGTTTTTCTGAGGACTCTGCTGGCTGCTCTGGGTAGAACATGAAGTGTGTGTCAGAGTTTGCAGTGCTCAGTCCCACTGCTCTGTAAGGAGGATGTCACCTCTGATGGGTGCAGCTCTGCTTGGTTTTCTGTCACACACAGTGTAGAGCCTGAGTGAGTAACATTCACGGTGACAGGATATCCTGCATCCAGGAGGCTTTGTAGACTCAGACTAACCTAGACTGGGAGGGAAGGCTGGAGGTCTCTCCTCCAACTCCCTGCTCAAAGAAGGGCCATTTTCAGGGGCAGATAAGGTTGATCTGGGCCTTTTCCAGGCAGCTCTTAAATATTTTCAGACATGAAGGTTCCCCAGGCTCTCTCCCCAGCCTGGAGCCATCAATCCCTGCCCCAGCAACACTGTAGGAGAGCTGGTCTCCAGCTCTGCCACAGCTTTCCCCTGTATGTGGCCATGGACACGCTTGATCTGGACCCTGAAGACTGACTCCATAACTTGACCTTAGACTTGCCACATCCCACAGACCTACTGATGACTGGGCTGTGTCTGACCCTAGGTACCCTCACCAATTCTGACCCTGGCCAATGAGGTACAGGGTGGTGGACCAATCCAAAATGCTCAAGAAGCCTCCTTTAATCTCATTAGGCATTTAGGTTATTTCTGAAGACACAGGGCCCTAAGACTGCAAGGACTATTCAGCCACAGATATGTGAGAAGCACCATTGGCCTCAGCACTGCTCTCCCAGGGCATTACTGAGGCCCCTAAAGACTCTGTGCTGGGATAAGGACATCAGTCAAGCACACTACACATTAACCTTGCCTTCCTCCTCCTCCCAGCCCAGTGGATACAGGCATACAGAATGAATTGTGCTTATGTGTGGAATTTCCTCAGGGTCAAAACTCGGTCAAATCAAAATCAGATTCCATTGGAGCACTCAAAGGCATTTTTCAGCTAGATGTTTTTATGCTGAATATAAACTTTTTAACCTCGTGCTGGTTTGGCTGTGGTGCTATCCAGAACGCAATAGCAAATACTCCTGCTGAAGTGGGAATAGTTTCTACATGTTCTGTTGTGAGTAAAAAAAAAAATCATAAAAATGGTTGAACCATTTTTAAGTTCTTTTAGTGTGAAAAAAAATCTGGGGGAAAAAAAAAAGCAAACCCTTCATCTTTGAACTCACCTGGGAAATTTCAGCTTCAGAGGTAAATCAGTGACATAAGCAGTGAGAAAAGGGGTGAAGACTGGTTTTGATCAGCAGTCTGAATGTTACCATTACAGCCCTATGGCTGCACTTACCAAACCTGTATTTCTCCCAGGTTTACTCTGATCTTGAACTTGTTTCTGAAGTGTTTTTGGAATGCTTATTCTTTGTTCTCTAGTAGCAATGACTGATGACGTCCCAAATAAGAAATAAAATACACTGCTAAAGATCAAAACTGATGCTACAGTGAAATAAACAAAAATTTAACAATCCTGACATTTTCCCTCTGTCCTGAGTGACACAGTTGATTTGCATTGGTAGGACACAGGTTTTGTTAACAAAAGAAGGCTCAGGAGCTATTGTAATCACAGTTAAAAAAACCCAAAAAAAACCAGTAAGGAAAGTAAGTAGGACAAGGATAGAAAGTATAGCATGAAAGATCTCTGGGGAAAAAAATGTTATTAAGCAAATTAGGTGGATTCACTTGCTTTCCCTTGGCCAGTAGACTCCCTGGCTGTGGAATGAAGAAAGGGAATGGAGCAATTGCACATACTGTTTCTTGGATGAGAAAATTGGTCTAACTACCTGTAATAATTAAAAGTCCCATGCAGAGTCTAAGGTGTGAATCCCAAAGTCCCGGCCAAACTCCAACTAGGTCAATTTAGTTGGAATCCCAGCATCACCCCTGCAGTTTCAGCTGTAGTAAATGTTCTTTAGTTGCTGTCCTCAAGTATCATATGCCACCATTATTCACAGCTTTCACAGTCATATGATCAGATAGAGAAGGTTTGTAATTTGAGTTCTGTTTGATTCAAAGTTGCAATATTAGTGTAAATCACTTGCAATCAGGTAAAAGGGAAGACTACAAATTCAGCTGTTCGCTTCTTCCTAGATCTTCCTACATGACTTTTATGACCCATAACGAGCCCAGTCACTGTTACAAATGGATTCCGTCTGCTGTGAAAAACATCTCTTGTGTTTCAGGTATGTCCTGTTCATTTGCACTGCTGACTTGTATATATGCCTGCTGCAGAAGGTTTGTTAGCAGAAGTGGTTACTACGGACAATCTGACTCAGGGCTTATATTAAATACTATCCCCAGTCTAGCATTTCAAAACAGGGATATCAGGGTTGTGAGCTGAATCCCAGTGCTTGCTTCAAGAAGGCAGGATGGTGAAAAAGCTCTCACTGAGACAATTCAGCTGGCGCCCATAAATATTTTTATTTAGCACATGTACATCAGAGTTCTGATACTTAGCTTTTATGTGCAGGTTTCTCATGAAGATTTTATATAAGGATTAGAGTAAGGGAAGGATGAAGGGAGAAGATGTAAGAGAAATGTTATAATAGTGAGGGTGTTTTATTACTGTCTTTTTTATCCCTGCCTGCTCTTTTGGAAGTATAAAGACCAAATCAGTGACACTAAATTATCAAGCCAGAGAAGCCCATATGCCCATTTGCAGCCGTAGCTGCTCCCCATCTCTGCACAGAGCTGTTGTGTCACTGTCAGTCCTGGGAGAGATACGACTGCAATGCACTTGCACTTCCCTGTATACTCCTCATCACCCCTTTGCTGCTGGAAATACATGCTTCCAGCTGGGAAAGGATCTGCACTTCTGATTGACAACTGTGGAGATGAAGCATGGTTATCTATTGGATCTTGACTGTCAGGCTTAGACATTCCCAGACTTCAGGACTTCAGAAACAACACACAGCTCCTTCCCCTCAAACATTTCAAGGCAGACCTGCAGGCAGGAACACACAAGTTGGATGGTCCAGACATTACATTCCTTTGCACCACTGTCAAATACCAGAATCAGTTCACAGTCTTAAAGGAATTTTCAGACCTCTCAGAAAAGCGTTTGCAGAATGGCTGAGTGACTAAAGAGGGCTCAAGGACCTGAAGAACTACTCTTCTCAAGGACGATAATGTTAGTCCTGTAAGAAATTAAAACAGAGCTTTCTCACTGATCACTCCACAGCTACAGAGCTCCCATGTGGTCACCACACACAACTCATCTCTTTGTGCCTTCTCTCGTTTTCCAAGAAGAAAAAAATTTGCAGATAAATAAGACTAATAAGAGTAACAAAAAATAGCAGTGGCACCTCTGGATTTGGTGAGTGGTTTAAGAAACCAGTCACTGAAAAAGAGGATGTTCTTGTTGCCAGGTACAATGGTTAGCAAAAAGGTCCAGCTAATCATACAGAAGGAAGCTATGGCTGTGAGGTGTTACAAAAGTACTGTGAAGGCTGATCTTAGCTCTTTTTTGTGTCCCTGTGTCACTCCAGGAGAAGACCATATTTCTGTTTCCCATGTATAACTTGCCAAATGCCTTCTTCATGGTATTTAAGGTTAATTGAGCAGGACTGTGACCTGCATCTGAGGCAGAGATTACCTGGACTAGTTGTGAAAGACCACAAAAATTTAATCATCCATTCCACAGTGCTCCTTATGAGGATTGGTTGGTTATTGTACATATACTCTTTTTAAATTGCTGTAAGTGATTAATGGCCTCATTAATTGCCTCTCATGGCCTTAGACTTATATGAGATTTCAAAGCTTCAGAGGTGTCAGAATTTTAAAAAACCTACAAAGTACCACATAGAGAATTAGAAAAAGAGTCCACCAGCTAATGCCAGTAGAATGGAGTCCAGACCCCAAGTCTGCAAGAACCTGTGCTCCCTCTATCTTTCCTAAGCTTCCCTGCCCAGGCAAAAACAAATCAGCTGCTGACTTAGCAGGGTCCAAAGTGCCTTTTCAGTTTATTTCATTTCAGTGTTCCCTGAGGACACCCATGACATATGGTGAATGGGTTCATCAGAATTCAATGAAAAAAAATGGTTGAGACTGGCTTGGTAATATATTGTGGAATCTTTTCAAGGTTGAGAGATTTCTGACGTGCAGGGGGCCTGAATGCAAAAGAATTGCTTCTGATTTGCTTATAAGTTCAAGTTTTAGGGTGGTTTGGAGGCAATGCTCCCTGGGAGCCTGCTGAAACTGATGGAAGGCAAAAGTCTCTCCTGCCAGAAAGGCAGGGAACTGGGAACCTGATCTTGGCAAATCATCCCCTACCAGCCAAGCTGCAGCCTTCTCAGACAGTCTCCCCCAACAAAGACAAATATAGGAACAAGATTCCAATTTTTTCTACATTCACATAACACCTTGCAAAGCAGTGACATCAAGCCATCTTCTCACACTAGTTTTACCCAGGAGGAATTAATGGTAATTAGCCAAGCTCATTACCCATCCCAGAATATATTACCTGTTTCATAAAAGGTCTGGCACACACACCTGTAAAATAGATTTGACAGTATGGTACAGTAAATATCTTGGAAATCAATTAAATTTAACTTCCTTTTAGCACAGACTGAACCAGGCAACATCTTTTCAGCATCACTCGAAGTGGTATCGGTGAGATGTTCATTAAGCAGACAGACAATTTAATAACACTAGCAAGAGCCTCCTGTCCCACACTTTGACATGCCAAAGTCAGGGCCTTCATTTCAGATTTAATCTTTAAATCTGATCCCTGTGTGCTGTGTAATTCCTACATTGTTGTGTTGTTGTGCCTTTTGCCACAGAACAGCACTACAGGAACTAAATATTTCTGAAGCACCCCATGCCATCCTGGTGCAAAGATTGTCCTGGCTGGCCACCAGTCTGGGGGCCTGGCTCTCCATGACAGATTTCATCAGAGGACTAAGATCTCTGCTTTTCCAAGAGGACAGACAGACTCCTCCAGAGGGTGGCTTGGAATAGCTGAGGCAGCTCTCACTTTATGAGAAGTGGTGTTGATGGTGCAAGGCCGGCTGTGCTGGGTGCTGTGGGTGGCTGTCATAGTTTTTTTCTTATAGTTCCTGCATGTGTCTGGATGACACCTCAGAATGGCACTTGGGCCACCTCCCTGGCATACCCCTCTTTTCCCATCCATCCCTCCTGTTTCACCAGCTGCAGGGCACAAGGCTCACCTTAGGAAGTGAAGCCCCTTTCTGAGCTGCCTGTCACACCTTGGGACTTGGCACCCTGGGTTGGTTGCTGTGCTGTCTCTGCAGATTAGACACAAGTCCCACAGCCTGGCACTGCAGACAAGGTTACTTGTGGCTGCTTTGAACATGGCACCTGTGCTTCACTGAGGTGTGAAGAGCACCAAGTGGACACTGAAGGCATAGGAGATCCTCCTCTGCAGGGTTTAATTACTTTTATTTTAACCCCAGACCTCTCTTGCCTCTGCAATGTTTGGTAAACACGACCTTTTAGAGAAGGAAAAAACAGATGGCATCCTGCATTAGTGTAACTGCCCGCTCAGCACCCCAGGAAAGAGAAACTTGGCTTCTCAGCAGCAGTCTTTCTGCCACTTTGAGTCAGATCTCTTGGCTCCTCATCCCTGAGGCAGGTTTGAACATCACCAAATTCGCTGACAAAAGCCTGCCGGTGCAATCATGCAGAAGATAGAATTTCACTGCTAAAACGAGATGAATTCAGGGCTGGGAGGCAGCAGAGCCTCTACAAGGGAAGGAAAGCTTGCATGTCCCTCAGCCCATTGCTCACCCAGTCCAGCAGTGAGCAGGGTGAGGGACATGGCTTTTGGCATTTACAGACCTAGGCAAGGGCTCCTGCAGTCTTCTTTTTATACCTGCTGTGGTGGATTCTAAGTTGGACTGTACCTCTAGACTCCTTCCCAAGGGATCAGGATAACTGATTTGTGAAGGCAGTGGGTGAGCCACTTCACAGGTAGATCTTGACGTAACTCAAATAAATTTTGTTTCTATTCTCAAGTCACTGCTTGTGTCAACCCAAACAGAAAGAAGCCTTGTTCTCCTCCACACAAAGAGAAACACAGCCATAAATCACCATCCCCCTCAATACAGACAATCTAAACAGCATTCACCAGCTTTATCCAGATTTTAACTTTGCCACTGTGTTCAGATCAAGAGGCTTGCATTGCCCTTTGGCTGAAGACCAAGATAGAAACAGCATGCTTATCATCCCTTCCTCCTTTCCCCAATGCAGTGACCACCCCCACAGCCTTATGCAGTAGGCACAAAGCTCTACTTCTCCAGTTTTGTATCTATTTTGTCTCTGCTGCTTCACTTACACTCTGATCCACTTCATGTCACATTTCTTCCCTGAGGCCCCATTTCTTTTTCTATCTTTTTTTCATTCCCATTTGGAAAACAGGATGACTTAGCAACTTACACATTTGGTCGTACAAGCTCATGTTTCCCTATGGCACCTCAACTTTTCTTACCTATGAGGAATGGAAATTGTTCCTACCCCTATTCTCTGTACTTAGACACAGAACTTTTGAGGCAAGATCATAAAAAAAAATGGAAGTTTGCCTAGACTCAACCAATCCTACTGTGTCGCTGAGCAGTATCCTGGCTGGTGTTATAAATGGCTTTACTCCTGTGGATTACACCTTCCTCACTGGAGGATCTAGCCCAGTATGCTCTATTTTAGCACATTCTGTAACATCTTTATCAGATCCAGTTGTGCTGTAACAGCACAGAGATACTTTTCACCACACCATTCTGCACCATTCTGGTTTGTGCCTCTCAGCTACCACTCTCACATCAGTGCATTCTGAGAAATTACAGAAATTGGTTATATTTTGCCAATCATCTCTGGAGGATGTGGAAACAACCCAGATACACAGACAGCAATAACAGCATCATGACTCGCACACAGTAAAGCAGCACCACGCCAGTGTGGGACATAACAAAGGTGACACACAGCTCTAATCACCAGGCAATTAGTTTCCAGTGGGATGATGGTACAAGCTGTGTGTGTCTAAAAAACTGAGGTGCCAAGCAGAAGTGGTTAAAAGTCAGTGGAACACACTTCCAAAGAGATGTGGCCAGAATTAGGTCTCACAGTTTAGGTTTCAGAGTCCCACAAGAAAAATCTCCCTGAACTCAGATCCTGTTTATGACACTTTTCTTCAGGATGATGTTTTCTTACAGAAGATGGAGTAGTCTCCAGCTATTATGCAGTTTTGGAAAAGGTGAGATGACATTCCAAAATACCTCCCAACTTTTTTGCATGCACTCCCTCAGCTATCTACTTCTGTTTGCAGAACTCGGAGTGGCCTGAGAAGCTGTACAGTGTGATCCTCTTCAGTATTTCAGACTCTTCAGTACTTCCTGAAGCATATTAAAATCTGCCAGGGCCACATGCAGGAGAAGGAGTTCTAGTGCACAGAGATTGTTTCCAAAGGGAAAGCTTAGTGTACCTGAGCACAGGGGCTGTCCCATAGGGATGACCAGAAGATGAACCTTCATAGGAGTGGATTAGTGTTGCAGAGCACCAAAAAAACAAAGGCCTTTGGATTGACATCACACTACAAGAAAATGTGTAATAAAAGGCCACAGTCTCATTGTGTCACTGCCAAAGAATGCTGGCATGAACAGGATTATTCCAGCCAAGGGACCTGCTCATTTATCTCCTGCTCATGTTCTTGTTTCCTGCAGTCCCTTCTTTCATTTACACTATTTTTTTTCTTCCTGCTTTTCCTGCTTCTTCTCTCCTGTTATTCTTCTTCTCTGTGTAGTATGTTTGCCATCCGTTTTTCTTACAGTAGCATTGTTACATTTGTTGGGATGAGTCTCTCTCCCTTTCTTTCTCCTTGACTCTTTTTTCCATCTCTTTGCCCTGTCTCTGCCCTGTAAGCCATTAACAAGCACGTGGACAGAGGGTCCCCAGAAATCACCTGTCAAGTTCAACAGAGCACACCTTGACGTACAAAAGGTCTGGAATGGCTCCATTTTGGGTGTGGGTGCATCTTGACTGATGCAGATCAGGTCAGATGATATTAGCAGAGGATTAGGATGAATGGTGTGAGCTCCACCACAGTCCATCTGCCATTATTTTACCAAGCATTTGTGCCTGTTTTCTAGTGCTAGATACAGGGCAATTTCCAAGGCTGGCACAGCTTCTTCCCATGTATATCTGTAGCATTATGACACAAAAAACACAGGACAGAGCTGGTGTTTATGTTGCATTCCCCTGGTACCAAAAAGTTGCCATTGTATGGGCAAGAAATTCTTTGCAGTATAGGAAAAAGAACATGAGGATCATTTGCAAGCCAGCATGAATTGCCTGGTATTAATGCCACTAACTGATCTGAACAGCTGTTGAAAGTGGCTCCCTCCCACAGCTGTAAAGTTGGCTATGATTGATCCTCTTTCACACATTTTACCATGGCCCATGAAATAACAAGTACTGGCACATGTGGGAGAAAAGCACTTGAATCCAAGTCTAAATTCCTCTAGGGCAGGGCTCACATAAGCAACAGAAGCAACAGAGGAAAATAAAGAGCTGGAAGAACATGTGGCCAGGCAATGGCTGGATACAGCTTCAGGCTCTCAGAAAACGTGTCTGATGGGTATCTTTGCAGTTTCAATGTAGGATACTTCAAGCGTGTTTTCTTCAGCCTCTCTCTCCTAGCATCTGCCACTTTCCTGAAGAAAGGTGTTGATACAGGCAAGCAAAGCAACCAGTGTGACAGGGAGACTCCAGGTTCCACCAGAAATATTTTTTTCCTGCTGAAGAGCCAATCTATTCCTCACTTTACTTCCCCACCCTCATGTTCTCCACACTTGCCTGAAAGTAGCTGCACCAGCTGTTGGAGAGGAGCAGGGAAATGCCTGTGTGGGAGAGAGTGCCAAAATGTCCTGGTGGAGCTCCTTTACAGGACTGAGACGATGCATCTGAAACTGACCTCCTGTTTCTTTGGATGCTTCCAGAAAGAGCCATTCCTCCCAGGTCATAGTACAAGAAGATTTCCCAACTATACCTCCCTGCAAGAGATTCCCAAGGTTGTTGGTAACTATGATGTTAAGGATGTTTTCTAAAATATGTTTTTCTTATAATTCTAGTGTTTCCATATTTGCCCTAAATCTACATTCACTAAACATCTTTGTGATTCTGGACTTAAGCTCCCGCAAAGCAACTGAAGCTGCTAGTCCTCACTGTACAAAACACCCAGAAAAAGTGAGGAATCTGCTCACTCCCAAGCTTAGGAGGAGTTCAGATCTGGGTCTAGACATTACGCATGGCCCACATCTTGGTGTCAGACTGAAATCAACTGTGAGCTGGGGGCATATTGATGTGAACTTTGCTGACCCATCTTTGTTTGCATCTTCCCCACAACCTCCAATGGTACTATCTAGAACAGGATTATTAAAGCTACAGGGATGGAAGGGTAAGAGATGAGCTGTTAAAAAGCAATAAAAAAAAATAAATCTTCCTTTCATGCCCATGACCTCAATAAGGAAATGAGAAGCACAAACAGGACGTGCTAGCAAACCAGAAATTTTGCTCAAACTTATGTGTGTTTTCAAAAACAGTGCTCTGGAGGACTTTGGTGGGGAGTGAAGGAAGTCGGACTCATGAGCTTTGTGTATGGTCATTTGTCCTTAGAGTACATAAGACCATGGATGTAGAGGCTTGCTTTGCATTGGCATGTCCACATCCTGTTAAGATTGATCTGGAGTCCTCTTCATTAAGAATCAGAGCAGAATTCAGCTTCCATGGTCCACTAATTGTAGGAACATGCACTTGACACTGCCAGCTGGGGGCCAATTAGGCAGAGTTGCTAGGCTTCTTTAAGTGGAAGGTTATAGATCTAATTTGATACAGACTAGAATTATCATCATGCTTCACACCTGAGCCAAAGCCACGGAACAACTCTGAGCTGAGATGAAGCACTGGCCTCCAGATTCTATATACAATATCCTGCCAGCAATCATAAATCAGAAATTATAATTTCCCATTTCATGAACTGGATTTGCATTTGTTCTGTCAGGCAAGTTCAGATAGAATGCTGAGTAGCTCAGTTGTTTAACTGTAATGCTTAAAGAGTGATGGATACTGGTGGAAAACCATCACTGTCCACCTGTTTGTCAAGGTACTTTGGAAATGTCCAGAGTGAGCATCCACTTGGTGAGCGGTTCAGTTCTCAGCAACTTCATGGGCCTCAGACTTAAGGGACATTGCAATCACAGCCCAAACAAGGTCTTGGGAGTTTCTCAGGAGGATCTAACTGTTAGAGAACTCAAAGCGATCCAAGGGCAAAGTGAGAGCTGTAGTGGAAGGAGAGATGCTCCTGGGCTACAGCAGTGAGGAGTCAAAGAGGGATGTGACGCTGTGACTTCCAGTGGATAAAATTCATGGCTCCTTTGTGCCAACATCTTTCAACATGACTTCACAGGACAAAGAGCAAATGCATGTTCAATGGAAACAGAGAGTTCAGGTAAAGAGGCATAAAGAGTCAGAGATGTCCAGAAGTAAATGAAATCAGATTTTGGGCTTTAAACATGCTACTGAGGGTGCAGCATACTCATGCAGCTCAGAGAGCTATCAAGAAAGAAGTTTGAAGGTTTGGTTTGAACAAACTGTCCAAAATCTGTCCATCCACTTATCAGTCTCCCACATACAAAAACGGAGCAACCAGCACCAAGGACTTGCTCCAGCAAGAGGGAGGAAGGTACACATTTCCATTTCAGTACTTTGGTAATTACAAGTGGGGCAAGCAGGAATTTCTCCAGAAATGCAAGGAAGGCTGGCTTGGAAAAGTAGCCAATGGTTCACATGTCTCCTTACCACTAACTGGTGCCAGGAAGCAGCCAATCTGTTATGGTGAATAATGCAGAAGGCACTTCAGAAATTAGTCCACAGTGGTTCAAAGTTTAAACTATATTGAGTTATTATTTCATTGGTCCACAATCATGAATAAACACTTTGTAAATTAGTGGCACTAATCATGTTTTAACCCTGATCTAAGCAGCAGTCTCCCTACTGGAGAGTATGGAAAATATGAACAGAGCTTGCCCAACTTTTCCAAAGATGTTTCAGATCCTAGCCTTTCTTCCAAGTACACATCCAGGCCCTTCTGGATGACTGCTCTCTCTTCCTGAGAGAACTTTCTCTCCTCTGCATTAGAAACAGGTCAGGTCTCATCTGTGCTTCTTCCACAACGCTTTAGCACTCCAGTGCTATTCCCAAGTCCATTGCCAAAGCAGACATGCCCCTGATGCCTAAAGTTTCCTGTAGAACTTTTCCCATCACAGGAGGAGAGGTGATTTTCTGCTGATTTCCTATTCAGCACCCCAGAGGCAGACTCTGAAAAGCCTCTGAAAGGCAACTGAATGAATATACTGTTCCCTTCAATTGTGACTCCATCATTTCCTCTCATTACTCTAATAGAAACAAATCTTTCTCATCTCAGCCCTATTACCTCACACAAAGGAAAATGGTATGTAATCCTGTTAGAACTGGGCTGCTGCTGGACACATTTTAAGGTCATTGTTCTGGGATGCCAGTCTCCACTCTATGTGCCTGGGAGAAGTGGGAAATGCAATTACTAGGCTATTCAAATCCCTAGAATGAAACCCTGCCATTAATAGGCAAAAGCCAGAGAGAAAAAGAGCCGTTGCTTTATGAAATTACAGGGTTTGGCTAAATTAGAGTCTAATCAGCACCTCAGTAAAGGAGCAGGGTTAGCCCCTACTGCCATCTCTGGAGTTTCTTCATGTCACTCAACCTGATATTTGGCTTCCCCAGTGGAAACCCAACCTACAAGATGGTTTATGATCATGAAGCCAGTGGTGTACAAGTCCAGCAGAGACAATGGTGAAGGATTTATACTGTCCTTTGGTATGGGAAAGCCCTTCAAGTTCAGGAACAGAAATCTGCCTGCTGCTGCCATCACTTCATCCTGTACTTTGGCTCTGAGCTTTTTGGCAGAACCTGGGATGAAATCTGTCTCTTAATATTCATGGCCTACAGCACCAGTTTTGCTAATTGCTGGTGCAACCCAGCTAAGCAGCCAGGTGGGAAATTTGCATTGCTAAACTCATGGAGCTGCAACTTTCCCTCAAGGAACTCACATGCTGGAGGAGAGAAGGGGGCTAGCTTTGCTTGTGGCAGTCAGTGAAGCAAAGCAGAACAAGATGAGTGAGAATAATCTCAGCCACTTCATTGAGTTGGCTTCTGCTGAGTGGTTAGACACTGACATGTCCCTAATCACTTTCATCCATGTGAAGCCAAGGCATTTTTAGCTGGCAGTGAAGAAAGAACGAGAAATCTTGCAGAGAAATGTTAGGGAAGACCACATGAGAACAACAATGACCACCACAAACCACAAGGAGAGATAAACTTTTGTCCCAGATTGTTGCTGGCAGTCGACCTCCAGCTGTTATTCCCTGCATTTGCTTCTCCTCCTGACCCTCTCTTAAGCTGTATGGCCACTCCTGCTGGTCTCTCCTGCAGTCAGACAGCCACTCATCTCACTGTTTTGATGTCCCTCCTTCTCTGCTGTGTTTTTCCTCATTCTCCCAAAGGATCCCTGTCCCACAAGATGAGTCTGGGCTCCTGCTGAAAACAGAACCGTTCTTGCAGGTCCCAGAGAGAAGGGATGTGGACTGAGGTACAGCTCCTGCTAGAGGAGCAGAAAGCAGCTGATCACTGCTGGAGTCTCCAAGTCCCTTGAAGAGCTGAGAGTCACTTCCCTGTTTATGCTCTTTATTACTCCCTATTCTCTTTAATCGGCTTAGACTGATGAGCCAAGGCAGCGGCAGGATCAGCCGGGCTGTTTAATTAAAGGATTGCAGCTCAGCCTTGCAGTTTGGGGGTTTGTGTAAATGAGCTGCAAGTACATTATTTAATCTGCTGTGCAGAGAGGAGTTGGGGCATTAATGAAGCAAACTCTAATTAAAACTAGATGGCTGATGGTTATTAGTGGCATCAGTTCTGACAGGATTTATCTCATTTAGGGAAACCATCAGGAAGGGGAAAAGAGAGAATAAACCCAATCTGGTTTATCAGAATTCACAGCAGCACCACTTGTGAGTGGCTGTCCATTCTGCGAGGCTCAGAAGAGCTGCACAGGGAGCCCCTATGTACCAGGCTCTCCCACCAGGAGCCCTGATGAGCTTATTTAGGGATATGCTTGGCTCACCCAGGAACTGATTGCCTATTCAGGCTGTCTGACCCACATATTTCAGTCTTGATTGACTTTTGTTCTGCCTTGGTTCAATGGGGAACCTGTTCATGATTTGAGCAGGGTGACAGACTCTGTAAATGATAGGATGAGCTTCTCCTAGAAGCCTACTGAGCCATTCCAGAACACCATATGGATATCAGCTCCATGCTGACTCTGTGTTGTTCCCTCTCTGACATTCTTTTGCCTTACTGCATTGCATATGCGACTTCAGACGTGAAGGAAGCCCACGTGACTGACTGCGGGACCTGGCAGAGACTCCGAGATGTTTTATGGCTAACATAAAGCTAAATAGAGAGTTTAATAACTCTCTGTGCCTGTTTCTTGCCTTCAAACAGCCACAGTGGCTTCAACCACCTTTATCTCTGCATAGAATATTGCGTCACACACAGATTCAGGACTTCTGTTGGGGTCTGGAAGCATTAGAAATGGCAAGGATGAGAGAAAGACTGGGAGAAAAAAAGTAAGGAATGCACGAGGCCTGCAGTGTGGGACAGCTACAAAAGGCGTCAGATGGACAGGCACAGATCAGTCGAGAAGCCCAGATGCAACATGCTATAGGGGTCATTGTCATTCATCCACAATTCAGGATTTCCTGGCTCAGACTCATCTTCAGATGCGACTTGCCAAAGCTGTTAAATTACTGAAAGAGGTGATCACTCCTTCAATTTACCTGTAGAATCCCAGCAGAAGGAGGGCAGGCAAACTCAGGCTCAAACTCAGCAAGGTCTTTGGGAGTCAGCAGGATAAAAGGAAGGCCTGACAAAGAATATGACAAAAATGATCCTAGAGCTGAAGACTATATGACTGTCAGCCTTGTAGAACAAGAACATTCTAGAATCTAAGGGATGTGATCAGAAATAAGATGGAGGCTGGGACAAGAATGGGGTAGGGTGAAGGATGAGAGTATAAGGATGGAACATTATGGCAAAACTGATCCTTAGTTCTAGACAAACTAGAGCACTTAAACAAAACTCTCTCACTCCAGAAATGTAAGGGAGAGGTGGCTTTCCCTACCCCAGAAATCTCCATGGTCTCCTGCTCTGCTGTCTCCTTTTCCTTGCCATCTTCCCATCTGCCATGACAGGGCTGTCATGTAAATTTACCAATGCCTGAAAGCCCTCAGCACAGACTGATCATGGGGATTAACCCTTCCATCTTCATACACAAATGGGCAAGAGAGGTCCTACTTCTTTCCCCTGTCTCCAAGGGTGGCCAAACCCTACTTTTGCACATACACACCCACCTACTTACCCCTGTTCTCTTCACAATTGTCCAGCACTCACACTTTTTCTTGGAAAGAAATCAGAAACCACAGTCTGCTCCAGTGAGTAGAACATGAGAAATACCATTTTAAAAATGCAATAGCCTCACTGCTACAATTCAGCTGCCCAGTTCTGTTAAGAGCCCTGCTAGTAACAGGCTTTTTGCACTGGTGCCAAAGGTCAGAGGTAAAAGTCTAACAGTGTGATGAGAGAAATCTTTAAAGAGAAGCCTCTTTGCTGTTGTCAGAAGGGTGATGAGGCCTGGAAAAACAGAGTATGTGTGTAAGAGGTAAGGGTGGGAAGTTGTGAGAGGGGAAGGAGATGACAAGAACAGAGGGACAAGGCCAAGTGTGGAAGCTAAATGCAGTATATGCATCTCGAGTACCTCTGAAGCTCTTTGGACCCCTTGGTCTTGGCACTGACATCTTTCACTGATGAGGAAGAGCTGAAAACTGCTGGTGTCCCCACACCTGGCTGCATTCGATACAAGCTGGCAATAGTTAATAGTTCCTGTCTATAGCTGTTCTTCACTGGCAAGCTCACACCATTTGACACAGGTAAAAATGCTCCTCCCACCCTGTCTCAGGGTGTGAGACAAAACCCCCAAGGTTTTTTGGGTGACTTTTGCTGTACTTTAAGTATTGTAGTGTGTGTGTCCAGGAACCCCATAGTGTGAGACAAATAATTTGAAGGAGAAGAGTGTGTGTCAGTGTCACATACAGTAAGAAGAGGTGCAAACATGAATGTGGGTCAATGGAAGTGGATGTTTGAAGAGAGGCTGAAAAAACATTTTGCTTGTGTATGAGTGGAGATAAGGGGATGGGGGTTGCAGGCAATTACACAACAGTACAAACAGTAATCTCTTTGAGGAAGAAAAGAGGGACTGCAATGCTGGGAACATGGGATGTAGGGGAGGATGGAGGAGAATTGGCGTGTGTAATATATGAGTTTTGTCTAGAGCAGGAAGATTAGTGATGGATGATAAAGAAGTAGAAAAAATAAAGGTCTTGCTGGCAACCATTTCCCACCTTGGTGAGGAGTCTGGAGAGGAAGGCTTCTGCTCTGCATCAGCTGCTGGGCAACAGAACTGGTGTAAAACAGTTTCATTCCTGTAAGAAAAAACAAACCACAGTGGGTCAGTGTTCACTTCACTCAGCAGAAAGCTCAAGGGAGAATGCCATTTTTAGAGCTGTTCCAAGGGGACAGTGACTACCAGTGATGCTGAAAGAGTAGGCTAATTGTTACATGACCATTTTTTGCTCCAAGGTGGAGGGGAGCAGAGAGAAGGGAGCTGACAGTTCTATTCTCTTACTTTACCTGCTCTGCTGCTGATGTCAGCCTGTGGAGAATGGGGCAAAAGTGCACAAACCAAAAGTTTTCCTTCTAGCAGTGTTTGTTGCACAATCTCATACATCTCATGAAAAACAGTTTTGTCCGTCTTTAATTATATTTCTGTTGGGACAGAAATGTTTTCTTGTGTATGTTTCCTATACATTGTGAAGTAGTTGATTTTTTCCTTACCTGTGGCTAAATTACCTCTGCAGACATTTCTCATGAGGCCTCCCTAGATCACAGAAATGGCCTTAGCACATCATTACTGGGCATTACCAGGAATAGTAATGGAGAACTGACAGGACAAGCACAAGTAGGGGGACTGAGACCATGACAAGAGAAAGAGACCATAGAAGAGAAAAGCAAAACCCTAAGAAGTAACCAACTTAAGCAAAACAGGAAAATAAAACACTAAAAATGTGTTTATTAGATAAGAAAGGCAAAAGATTTCATCCAAAGTAAGAAATGCTATTGTTACAGAAATTTTAGACACTGGCCTCTCATTTCCATTAGATAGGTTTATTGCAAGAAATCACTTATGGTATTTGGTATCTTGAGCTTGATGCCTCAGAAAAGGGATCCCAAACAAAGAAATTCCTGGACAATTATACCCTTATGACCTAAACTCCCCATACCTCATGCAACAGTCCAGATCAACAGCATTGCTGGGGTCTGGGGTCTCCCTGCTCTTAATTGGTTTGCTGTTTTGTTACTAAGTGGTTGCCACTTGTTCTTGTTCATATCCTCCTTAAACCAGTTTCAGTGGAGGTTTTGGGCAGTTCTGTGGTCATTGTGTCTTGGTGTCTGCCAGGGAAGGTGAGAGCCTCGTTTGGAATGGGGAATATGACCCCCTTCCCTCCAAATTATTCTAACTTTGAACTTGAGGGGCTTTCAGCCAAAGCCACGGGCAAAGGGCTAGCAGCAGTTCTTTACACGTGTGTGTGTGGGTGGGTGTGGGTGTGTAGGTGTGTGTAGGTGTGTAGGTGTGTGCAGGTGTGTGTAGGTGTGGGGGGGACGTGGGTGTGTGTGGGTGTGTGTAGATGCATGGCTGCCTCTGTGTGTGGGTGGGTGTGGGTGTGTGTGTGGGTGTGTGTTAGGTGTGTGTGGTGTGTAGGTGTGTGTTAGGTGTGTGTGTGGTGTGTAGGTGTGTAGGTGTGTAGGTGTGTGTTAGGTGTGTGTAGGTGTGTGTTTGTGTGTGGTGTGTAGGTGTGTGTTAGGTGTGTGTTAGGTGTGTGTAGGTGTGTAGGTGTGTGGTGTGTAGGTGTGTGTAGGTGTGTGTAGGTGTGTGTTTGTGTGTGGTGTGTAGGTGTGTGTTAGGTGTGTGTTAGGTGTGTGTAGGTGTGTAGGTGTGTGTTAAGTGTGTGTAGGTGTGTGTAGGTGTGTGGTGTGTAGGTGTGTGTTAGGTGTGTGTTAGGTGTGTGTAGGTGTGTGGTGTGTAGGTGTGTGTAGGTGTGTGTAGGTGTGTGTTTGGTGTGTGTTAGGTGTGTGTAGGTGTGTAGGTGTGTGGTGTGTAGGTGTGTGTGTGCACACCAAGGCAGACACACACCTGCGGCCGCCCCAGCCCGCACAGCCCCCGGGCGCCTTCCCCCTTGGCTGCAGTTCCGGGTATAGCCAGCAGGAGGCGCTGCTGGCCCCCGGGCGGGCAGGGCGCTGCGGGGACTGCTGCGCGCCTGCAGGGGGCGCTGTGCCGCCAGCTCGGCCCTTCACCCTCACGCCGTAATGGCGGGCGGGCTGGATGGTGAAGGCGGGCTGCAGCAGGAATTTCGGGGCAGCAGCTGGAATGGCAGGGCAGGCTGACCCCAGGCAGCAAGCAAGAGGTAGCAGAAACTCAGCAGCTGTGGCAGGAGCCGCGGGGTGTCCCAGCAGGTAGGCAGTGCGTGGCCACCGCGTACCAAAAAATCCAGAGCACTGGCAGAGAATCTGTGGGGCTGGGCAGCCACAGCCTGGCTCCCCAGCATGGCTGGAGAGGCTCCCTTGGAGGGAAAAAGGGCTCCGGGTCCCGGGGTTTCCTCTGAGGCACCTGAGCAGGGGGTGAAGGGTTCTTTTTTAATGAGGTAGCGCCTTAATAATGTCCCAGTGCAATGGCCATTCCCACACACAGAGCTTCACTTGCGGTAGGAGAAGGCAGCAGGAGATGAAGTCTCACAGTGGTGGTGAATTCTCCCCACAGTGACTGAAGCCTTTTTCCTCTCCAATGCCAACAGTGAGAGAACAAGAGACTGAGGAAGTGGTGGGATCATATTTGAGTCTATATTCAAGCAGGCTCACACAGATACTCCAGGTCCTACATCCTATCACACTACTCATTTACAAAGATTCATTTATATTGAAAAAGACCCTTAAGATCATTGAGTCCAACCATTAACCCGACACAGCCAAGCCCATCACTAAACCATGGCCCATAGCACTACATCTACATGTCTTCTAAATACCTTCAGGGATGGTGACTTCACCATTTCCCTGGGAAGCCTGATCCGATGCCTGAACACCCCTTCAGTGTGGAGGAAATTTTTCCTAATAACCGATCTAAACCTCCCCTGGTGCAACTTCAGGCCATCTCCTCTTGTCTTGCCACTTGTTACTGGGGAGAAGCGGCCAACCCCCACCTGGCTACAACTTCCTCTCAGAGAGTTGTAGAGAGTGATAAGGTCCTTCCTCAGCCTCCTTTTCTCCAGTGCTGTCAGCTGCTCCTCATAAGACTTGTGCTCCAGAGCCTTCAACAGCTACCAAATAGAATCTTTAAAAAAATAGACACCCCACATTTCAGCCATTTCTAATTCAAGCATTTCCCTATACGAATGATTGAATAAAAGCACTGTTCTATGCTTTTGTTCAAACAGCAGATGCACACTTCAATTCCTAATTGCACACGAAGAAAGCAAACAAGAAGGAGGGAAAACATAGGGAAAAATAGAAAGGAACAAGGATGGACAAAAAAAAGAGATATAGAAGCTTGTATATAGATGAAATGCCTTGCTAGTTAATTATCATGCTAGAAACACAAAGAAAAGTAAAAGGGAAACTGGGAAAGGAAGAGAGGTGTGAAGTTTTAGGACTTTAGGCTCAGTCTCCTGTGGGCGTTTTAAGAAAAAAACATCTCCCAGATCCTCATCAGTGAGCACACTGAGCACCACAGCTGCAGTCAGCTCTTGACTCTTGTTCTCACGATTTCTTACGTGTGCTCAGCACCAGCGTTGGGTGTTTTCTGCCCAAACCAGAGTTGTCTTGAACCTCTGAGATCCTAAGATCTCTGGAATATTTCTGCCCCTTACCCACCACCACCAGATGCTGTGTTCAAAGGCAGAAATCTGCCTCCAGGCCATTTGGGATCCTTGTGTCCTGCTCCAGGGGCCATGACTCTCACAGAGAATCCACCAGAGAGGTGGTGAGGAACAGATACTGCCTGATGAAGGTAAATAGATGAGATGCAAATGAGTATTCCAAGGCTGTGCCAAAAGCTCTTCCAGTGACTGGAAGCAGGGAAGGGTGTCTTATTATTCCTATTGTATCCAAGTTCCCCAAATACCCAGGAGAAGTTGGAGCTCTGGGGCTGTTTGCACAATTCTTTTACAGCTTGCTTCTCCTTTTGTGATCCTCAGGCATACACCACAGGAACTGGGTTCCACCTTCGAGACTACTCCTGTTCATTTTTCCTCTTTCTTTCCATCTCTTGATCCTACACATATCTGGTATTTTGCAAATCCATGCCCTCACTGTTGCATCATAGCACCCAGACAGGAGCAGGGAGAGGGTTAACCTGTGGAGGAAGTTGACCCATTCCCACCTGAAGAGGTTGTGTGTTAATTATTATCAGGACAAAGCATCTCTAGGTACAAAAGGCAAGTGTCCTAGAGCCTCACTGCCATTTCTAATAGGAGCTACAGCCGTGCATTAGCAATCTACAAAGCTACAAATATATGAAAAATACAAAAAGCTGTAACTCGTAAGCCATCACTATAATTTTATTTTACATTCCCAGTAACTACTACAACCCCAGCCTGAGTGTTTCTGGGATTCAGGGATCAAGCATTTTCTTATCTCAGACCAGTGCCTGTCTAGCTGTGCCCTATAACCCTCCACAGGCTTCCATATCTAGTTAATTGCATGACAAAAATGAAGATGTGTCTTGATGATGTCTAAATTTCAGCACACAGTCCTGTGTAACAAAAGCAAACTGCTGAAGACACCCCACTGTGCAGTGGCAGCAGGATGGATGAATGTACAACACACACAGATATGCCCAGCCTTGCCAGAATGCACAGTAGCCCCTCTTTCAGTCCACCTGAGTGCCTATCATTCTACAGCTCTTCAGAGTTCTCAAAGCTGTTCTTTTTCTTCACCACTCAAAGTCATGCTAGAAGGGAGGAAGGGGGGGGGAGTTGCCAGGAGCATCTATTCTCTCTGCTTGCTTGCCAAAAATGGAAAATCAGATATGTTTTGTAGTCTGGAACTTGGCTTGCCTTGATCATCTTATGAGTGTTGGAGAAAATGTCTTCTTCTATGATGTTTCTGTATAAATTTGATTATCAAAAGATCAGTGCTCATCCTCTAAAACTTACCTAGCACCTGCTTAATCATCATCATCTCCTTTCTTGGTACAAAAATTCATTTTAAGCCATACATCCTTTCCATAGCATTACTATAATTTTTTTTTTTAGTGCTTGGGCATGGGATGAAGATGGGATTCCCATTGCCAGAGTATTCACAGTTTCTCACTAGAGTGTGTCGATTTTAGAGACCCTACAAAATATCTTAAAACAAATTGCCCTTGCTAGTATAAAATACCATATGCATACACTAATGTTTGGAAAGTGACAATCCAATGTGACACTGATGCAAATGTGTCTCTGAGCTCTTGTGGGGTTTTCAGAACAGCACAGCTTGGAAGGATAAGCACAAAGCACCGTGCTGGGGAAATGGAATTTCCTGTGTTGGAGGAAGAGGGTCTGAGCCAATGCTGCTGTGATCTGATTTTTTTTTTTTTTTGGTTAACTCGTTGGGTGACTACAACAGAAATGTCAAATGTGCCATTCATTTATCACCATCTGCTACTAGGGATGGGGAGATTAATGCCATATCTTCCTGAACAGTTGGTTGCTCGGCTTACTTTAGTCCATATAAGTGACAGGGATTTCTCCTGTTCACCTTCACTTTTACCTTGAAGAAATTCTTGGGGGAAAATGTGGCATGACTGGCAGATGGGTGCATGGATTTTGTAAAGAAATGGTGGTGCTTTGCACCAATTCCAGTACAAAGAACATGACCAGTAGATGAACACACGTGGATGTGTATAAAGAGAGTCTGAGCATGTAGTGATAGACCCTCTTTAATGTAAGGTGGTGGTTTTGGGCTCGGGATCAGAGTCAGCAGTGTGTCTGGTAAAGGGTGAAAATAATCTGTGGCCTCATGTTCTGGCTCAGCAGGGTCTGTTCCTCTGCCGGGGACCTAAACACACAGTCCTCTCTTGGTGACTTGACATAAAAATGTCACCTGTGAATTCACTGTATTCAATGAAAATTCCTGCTGACAAGTGCATTTTGTTACCCAGAAACAGTTGAAGGAAATTTCATCCATTTGTTAAGCCTATCACCTGTGGATGGGCTAACTGCCAGGTTTTCCTACATGCTGGAAATGGGCAAGAATGGGAAAAGGAATGGGATGTGCTCAGGAATCAACTGCAGGGGGAGAGTCCATACTGGCTTCTGGGTCCCCTCTGACTGATATCTCCTTATGACAGCCAGAAGCAAAGTCTGGGGCCAGGTTTTGGACCCACTTTCAGCATTTCCCATGCTAGCCAGGGCATTACTTTTTGCAGTTTTGTGGCTCTTGATGCTTTAGCTACAATGGGATGAAGTAACTTACTCAATGTGAACTAAGGAGGATAAACTCACTCTCAGTTTATCTGTGGACTAGTTGTGTTATAACCAGAGACAGTCTAGATGAGAGAAATTGTCCATAGGAGGAAACTTAAGATCAAATATCTGCAGTATAAAGTTGGATCCTTTAAAGTAGTTACATGTAATGTATTGCATGCACATGCAGTGCCTTCATAAAACAGAGCAACTTGAAGGGATGTGGAAATAGTACTTAAGTTGGATGGAACAAAACATTCTGATTTGGGACATTTGGACAGCCTGGGGAAAACTCTCTGCAGTGGGGTACTCATATCTCTGATGTTGCTGTGTTGGTGTCTCTTACATAATTACATGTTGATGAAATACTCTTTGGGCTTATGGGGAATGCTGCTCATGCTCCCCTATGTGCTCAGTGGAAGTGATTCACTCAGAAGTTTCTTTTCTTGCTATTCTTTCCTAAGGGACAGTAGGAACAGGGATGAGGAAGATGATGGTACTTGATAATCAGCTTTCAGGAAAAAACTTCCTGGGGAGAAGAGTTTGTCATTAGCTGCTAGAGGGGTTAGGGGCCTGTGTCTCCTGAAATATTGTTGAATCGGGAGTCCATTCACTCCATTTAAATTGGCATGGCTGTCTGCTAATTGGATTGGTGCCCCTAAGCACAAAAAGGAAGAGGCCAAAGTGGCCATGGGAGGAGGAAATGCTGTATGTTGGACTATGCAGTCCAGTGTGCACCTTCAGCCTCTTCAGATCCTCTGTCGGTGGAAACAGTTGATGACGTTTTGTGCTAGACAAGCCACAACATCCTTTTCTTTGGTTTGCTAACAGACTGAGTAGTGGCACTCAGGAAAAGCAGCTACTGTATAAAAGAGCAGTCCGATAGTCTCTCTGTGTGTGCACATCTGATCATGTGGAGGGGATCCTCTGTGGCACACACAGCACTCACTCTGCAGTGAGTAGAGGTTTCATAAGTTGTAGCCAAAACTATACTTCAGATACCACAACTAAGAAGCTACTAAAAATCCAAAGCATGTGTGAGGGGGAGTTTGTGTAAGTTCCTGAAATAGTTTCAGTTAAATAATTACCATAAACAGAAACTATGTCAAATAATTTCTTAATAGAAAGCTATTTTTCCAAGATAACATGTGACCTTTTCCAAGACAACATCCCTCACTTCCAACTATCTTCAATATCATTGTTTTTTAAAGGTAATGGAATAATTGCATGTCAGCGAATGCATGCTGATAGAGATCTTCCACAGCTTGAAACATCTTTTCATACCTCTTCTATTTTGTACTGTGCAAAGGCCCTTTCTTCTTTGATCAAATAATAGATGTATAACTACATAAAATGGAAATAGCTGGCAAAAGCTCACTTTTAATTACACTGATAAGCATTCTCCAAATCCCCTTCCCATAATTATAGTTTGTCAGCCTCATACCAATGAGTATGTGGTCCTTCTGCAGAGATCCAGAACCAGCACTTTGCCTGAATGCTCTGCTAGAACAGGAAACACCTTTTTTCTTCTCTCCTATTTTGGGCCAATATGTATGAACACTAAAAAAAAAGTGAAAGGCTTGTGTTTGTGAAATTGGCAACCCCTTTCATAATTACTGGCACTGTGAGATATAAACGGAATTTAGGTCTCTTCCTCAGTAAGAATAAATTATTTTTACTTTTTGAATGTATCAGAATTGGACTCAGTAAAAGGATTTTTATTATGACTGAGTATTTAATCTGTTTTTAATCAAGCTTACACTTTTTACTGACTTCTCACTCATGCTTAGCCCCTTAGTACAGGAAGAAAGCCCTGGAATTTTCCAGAGGCTAAAATCAAAGTGTCCCTAGCACGGGAGAATTACACAAAAGTAAATGAGGAAGTGTTGTTCAGTAATGCAGGATCTCATAAACATGCAAATTAGTTCCATCCATAGGTCACCTCTGAGCCCTCTGTGCCCCTTGGCAGCACTGTCTGCTGCAGACCTGTCCCTGGCTGGCACTGCAGGGCCAGATGTGCTGCTGGTACCCCTGCAGCTCTGTGCTCCCACAGACAGCTCTGTTTGCCACGCTGGATACCAGCACAGCATGACAGTGAATGGCACCAGCAACTAAAAACAAGCTGAAAAGCTCATTCCTACCACGTTGGGCTGATGCACTAAATGTCAGTGGTGATGTTATTCTGCACACTCACCAAGGATTTTCGGGATTGTTCTGTGCAGTAGGTCCTGCTGCCAAGGGCTGAGCTGCCCCAGCTCTGCTGTTGACACAAAGCTAACACAAGAACTGCAGTTGAACACAGTGAGGAAGATCAGGGCTTGGCTTGCAGAAGGCTTCAGAGGTCTGGTCTTGGCTCTGGAAACCCAGATACTACCACACCTACAGGTGTCTGGGGCTGCTGCATCAGTGACCCCGTAACTGAAAGTGGAGTTTCCAAACCAGGATGGACCACAAGGAGAATTAGGAATGCAGAACTGGACACAGGTTGCTTGCTGGTATACCCAAGGCTAAATGGTGCTGTTCCCTAATGATGGAGAGCTGAGTTGCTTCTGCTGTGGGAAAGAGAAGGGCAGAGGAAAAGTGCAGGCCCAGTTGCAGAGCTGACTCTAATGCCTCGAGGGACAGATAGCAATAGTCACCACTGCTTCAGAGGAAATTTAATTTGCCCATTTCCCTTCCACACACACCCCCATGCTTCTGCCAGGGCCTTGACATATGGAAAGCAGGCAGTGTTCGAGGCTGGTTGTGGACACAGCAGCTGGCTGACACTAAGAGCAGCTGTATTTGCATAAGTAATTGCCCTGGAAAGAAAATACCATTTGGCACCAATGCAAGCAGGGAGAGGACACAACTTGAATGCTCAGCACATGACCATCACAGATACTTGGGTTTTAGTTAAGAGGAGATTTCATGGCTTCATAAAATCCTGACCTTGCTAAAGTTGCAGAAGAGCAGATGCAATTAATGAGGTGTTCTAAGATTTGGATAATGTATGAAATTTGTTCCCTTTGCCCATCTTAACTGTTCAATAATTCCTGAGATTTATAACTAGTAGGACATACAATGTTCTGTCAAGTCAATTTATCAAGACAATGACAGTTTAGGTTAGTCTTAGTCCCAGGAGCTGGATTATTTTATACTCTTTCTGGTGCAGCAAAACTGGGAAAAGATTACCACAAAAATGGAGAAGGCATCTCTTCTTAGCCTTGCATACAGTAATTGTTCATCCATGCCCTATCTCAGAACAAGATACCAATGTCAGCTAACACTCGTATATATGTAGCTATAGATATATATCTAGCCAAAGATATATACATATACTTGGCCAAAGCAGCAGTGATTCAGTCAGTGATGAGTATGGGAACCTATACTGCCTGCACCTGCAACCATATGTACAGTTCACCTGGAATTAAAGGAGCTACTTATGTCTGTCTGTACTACTGGTTAGCTCTGTAGTGCCTTATTCCAGCTAACTTGTGCCCTGTGGGACTCTTAACTTGCTAAGCATTTCTCGTACAAAACCACAACTGTTCTTTACTTAATGAAGCCTGAAACTTCCCACTGTGTGCAGGAGGCCTTTGTATTTGGAGGGAAAAATAAGTCTAAGGTGTGGTTCTGGAAACATAAACGTAAGAGATTTTCCTCTACTGCAAGAGCCTGATTTGTGCAGAGATATTTCAGGAAAGTTTCATAAACAATTACTAGAATTCAGAGTGAGGAGCTGTGGGATTGATTATGCTTCTGCTCCTGAAACAAGATGGCTGATGCAGACTTTTTGAACTTTGCAGTTCTTACACCTGGGCAATCTCCTCTAACAACTGAGATTTAACAAGTTTGCTTCAGTACCCTGGTGCCAGCAGGGCTATAGCATAAGCTGACACCATGTGGCTCAGCATAAGCTGGCAGTGCTATTTGTGCTTTCACACTTCAGCTGTGAAGCTGCATCAGTGACGGTTCCAGACCCTGCTTGCTGGGATCTGACAATACTTCCCATCTTGGGAAAAGCCAACAGCAGTGGCTGTGTCTGCATCTGTAGTTACCTTAGCACTTGGAGCTGTTGAAATCTTGATTCTTGGGGTGAACACATTCTGCCTAGACTCTAGTTTAGCCTTGGAAACTGTGTGGTGGGGGAAGTTCCAGTTTTGGCAGCAGCTGTGTGGTATAAAAAGCGTGTAGTGTGTGAAGAGATCCCAGAGCTGTACAAAAGATGTTGTGAAGAGACAAGTGAAGCTTCTCGCATGAAAAAGAACCTCATCAAAATAAGTTTTTAATAAAAAATAAACTTCTTGGCCACCTGGGAACACACTGGCTCATGTTCGACTGCTGCCAGCACCCCCAGGACCTTTTCCGGCTGCCTTTCCAGGGCAGCTTTCCAGCCACTCTTCCCCTGGCTTGTAGCACTGCAGGGGGTTGCTGTTACCCAAGGAGAGGCCCCAGCAAGAACTTGGCCTTGTTGAACCTCACACCACTGGTCTTGGCCTGTTGATCCAGGCTGTCCAGATCCCTCTGCAGAGCCCTCCTATCCTCCAGCAGATCAACACTCCCACCCAACTTGGGGTCATCAGGCTTTATACCTTGAGCAGAACAATTAAATTTTCCTATGCTTCTAGGCTTGTTGAAGGCCACCATTTACTTTTTTTTTTTTTTTTCTCAAAGTAATTTACCAGAATAACTGGAATACATAAGACATTTCAGACCCTGTTTCTATGTCCTTATAACGAGATACTTTATTTCCTTTATCTCTAGGAACAACCACTGCCATAATAATTTTATTCTTGTATCTCTACGGTAATAGAGCACTAAAGCAGTGAAGATCATATTGATACTTTTGATACAGCACAGACAAGGCTCACTGGAAGAGTACATTGGGATGTTCTAGCAGGATGTTATTTTGGAACCTGCAAGGTCTTAGAATAGCAATATTCTTCCTTGCCAAAGTTATGCTCTTGAAATAACTTAAATAGAAGACTCTGTCTCATTAGGTCTTGTGATAGCAGGACTTGGATTCTATTCCCATGCTCACTTCCAAGCAGAGACCCACTCTCAGTTGGATGGATACAGAATTTCCCATCTTGTTGAACAGGTTGCATTACAGATTGGAGTCTTGTGGTTAGGCTGCACTTGAATGGACCACACTTTTTCAGCATTTATTGAGATCTCATAGTTGTTACTGCCATAGGACAGCTCAAGTCTCTTTGCAAAACAGTGCTGAATTGTATAAAAGGCATCAGTAGAGAAAAAAATAGGGGTTTTTTGCTGCTTCAGCCACAGGGTGTAACTGTTGGCCATGACTCCACTGCTTGTTTCAGGTACCATTGTTAAAGTGCTGCCTGGAGCAGTCAGCTTTTCACTAGGATCAGAGATCCTAGCAAAGCTTAAACCATATTAGAAGTTATCTCATAAATAAAATGTAAGGAGAACATACATGTACTGAGAGATTCCCTGTTAGCAAAAAACCTGCAAGGATTGAAGAGGACTGAAGATTTTCCCATGACACACAGCGAGCCCTCAGTGTCGAGTCCAGGGTACGGAATATACGGGAGGACTTTGGAGGCCTCTTCGGAATTCTTGCTCTTTTCAGAGGAAACCTATAATAACTGCTGTCAATATGCCAGCCAGGGAAAGGTAAATAAAGCTTGCAGTGTCTTTGACCACCTACTTGCTTGTGTAGGCATCAATTCTACATCTAATCATCCTTTGTCCTTTAAGTTTTTCCAAGGCAGAACAGGTTTGATTGAAACAGAATGTACCCTGGCTGGCTATACACAATCCTTTAACATCACACTCCTGAATGCCAAACCTTGGTCTTACTAAACTGCTAGGACCTCTGTGCAGTAAGGACAGAGAATGCCCCAGAACTGTGATAAGGCACCATATGAATACTGTTTCCAAACTTTTTAATCTTTCCCAGCACATACAAAAGAAGCAGCTGTCCAAGAGCAAGGGTTGAAAGGGAATCTGATTGTTATTCATCTGGGATCTCCTCCAGCTCCCACTAAAACAGTATTTCCACTGAGTTTGCATATAATCTGATTTCAAGTCTCATGCAGTGAATCCTAGCCAATTCAGCTCTTAAGGGTTGTCCTGACTCAAATGCTAACTATCTGCATCCAAATGAAGGCTCTTCTTACTTATGAACAGATCTTATCCTTCTGTCTGTAGCATGAGAAATGTCATTTATTGCCATTTCAAGTGGGGAATCAATAAACAATATAGCTTCTCACACAGCAGCCTCTCGTAGCAATGCCTATGTTGTCCTCTGTCTTCAGTCTTTTTACATTTGTGACTAAACACTCTCAGATGGGAATATTTTACTATGAGTGGCAGAATCAACAGCCTGACCTTAAGAGCCCCTAATGATTTCACCCTGAATATTTCTTGAGCATGGGTTTAGAGAGAGATTATGTGTGCAAGGCATGTGGTTCTGAAAAATCCATGGCTCACATATAATCTACAATGCATAATATTTATTTCCAGATCATAGAATACTCTGAGTTGGAAGGGACCCACAAGGATCATCAAATCCAGCTCTAAAGTGAATGGCCCATGTGGGAGCTGAGCCCGTAACCTTGGTGTTATTAACACCGTGCTCCAACCAACAATCTCATCCAGCATGAGCCACAAAAAGACTAAAACAACATCAGGAGAGGTGTCAACTCTCCCACTTAATCTCTCTTCAGTCTGTGTGCCAGTATGACAAAGTCCTGCCGGACTTACTGTGTCCCACTAAGTCGATGCTGAGAGCAGGCGCAGTTGGCAGTAGCAGGTGGTGAGTACTTCACTTTCTGGAAATAAAAAGAGGTACCTCCTCCACTTCCTCACTGAGATCAGTGGACCTCTTGTGGGTGGTGGGAACATTATTTAGGAGTGTCTGGAAAGACCTTTGATTTTTGGCTGAAGAGACTTTGAAAGAGGGAAGCAGTGGTGGATGCAGGAACACAACCCCGTGCTCCTGTGGTGCATCCCTTTGGGTGAGGGGTGATGATGATTTGCTGAGGCATTCCAAGGAAGCCTGAGCCACCACAGCCTGTGCTATACTTGTTTTCTGAGGTAAACAGGAAATCTCAGACCTCAGTGATGTCAACTCTGAACTTCTCAGCAAGGCTAAATTCCACTTGAAACAAAAAGAGCAGTAGGAATGATCTCTATGTTTAGTTATCTCATATCTTGTCTTACATCATCCTCTCAGGAGTGCGCCAGAAGGTCAAAAGGAGACTTCTGATCCTTGTATAAATGACCTGTATAACAGGCTTTTCTGATTGTTGATATGGCATGTGGAAGACTGAATGAGCTGTGTTCCTCTTCTGCCTAATTCTAAGTGACTGGAGAGGAAAACCTCTGCTCTGAATCAGGGGGAACTTGAACCTGTGCCTCTCTCTCCCCCTTCCCTCTGAGTTCTAAATCCAAAAAACTTAACTGCAAAAAGTGCTAAGCTGGATCTGGATTTCAGCCTCCACATCTTTTTCTTAGTATTCTCACTGGCAAATTGTACCATTGCATTTGGAGTGTCATACATCTCTACAGATCTAATCATCAAAACATAAAAAATACCAAGAATAATATCAGTCTTTGTCAGAGACTAGCAAAGTGCTCTCTGTGTTTTTGCTTGGCCTTACAAGTCTTGCCTCTTTTCAGGCTTCATCTTCCACCTGTTGGGAGAGGAAGTTATTTTGTCACCCATATTTCTTGCTTTGAGACACTGGAAAAATAGGAATTGTGTGTAAGCAATTTGAAACTGCCCTCCTGAGAGTTCTCTCACCAAACTGTTTGTAAGTCAAACTGCTCCACCTAAACTGACTCAAAGAGAAAATGGAGTTGTTAAGCACCAGATGTTATTCTCTCCATCTGAGGCTCTCAAGTTCCACATCTCAGTGCTGGCTTTGGGACAGCACTAGGAATGTTCCAGTATGTATGCCTGATTCAGCCCCTGCTCTAACTTCTGAAGTTGTGGCACCTTGTATTGTGTCTAAATTAAAATATATTAAAACTATATAGAGAGCTGAGTTTCCAAAGGTGTCTCCCCTTGGTTACAAAGCAGTCCCACTCGTTTCTTTGCTCCGCAGAGTGGGGTCAAACGTGTCGGGCCATCCAGCGCTCACTGCAGCAACCATGTTTATCTTTCAAAGGCAGCATTGTCAAAGCCCTCCACAAACCCCACTGGCAGATGCCTCGTGCTACTCCCTGCAAGGGGGGTGAGTAACACTCATCTGTGCACACAGGGGGATGGAAACCAAGAAATGCAATTTGCCCACTGTCACACTGCAAGCCTAGCTGTAGCATGAAGCTCCTGCCATTCTAACAGCTCAGTCCTGGTTTCTAAGCAGTAGCCCAAGCAGTAGCCCAAGCTTCCTCTCTATTCAGCAACTTAAACTACTGCAAAGGATTAAGTAGGCACTTAACACCATATTGAACAGGAGCCAACAGAATTAATCTGTTGAAACGAGAAAAAGAAAGCAGCACAAAGAGTTAAACAAGTCAAGGGGTGAAAAAGCTGTGTGCTGATTAAAAGACAGAAACAACCTACACTTAACTGCTAAAGCCTGTAGTTGTCAAATCTAGCTTTCCCATACTCCTTCCTCTGCCCTGATTTGTGATACTTTGCAGACCCAAAAGACTCTTTAAATAAGGAAGAAACATAGAGTTTCCTCCCATAGAACAGAGTGCAAGTCACTTCTGCCCAGTAGCTCCCCTACCCTAAAGGTCTCCCTAAAGTAAGTTCCTTTACTGGATAGTTGGCACAGGGAACAGAACTAGGCACCTCTGTGACAAGAATGGCATCTGAGTCCTGGTGCTGCACTACATAACCTAAACTGTGGTCCAAGCAGAGTACGTCTGTCTCAGAAGCATTATGCTGTGTCTGTGTGGATTAAGCGTTATCCTTGCTCTGACAGGGCTGCAGATGCTATGTCACCTGTCAGTGGGATAGCAAATGAGCTCACATAACCATTGAAAGGCCTTGAACCTGAGCAGTGTAAACCTGGGCATACAGGCTGAGCAAAGCAAGCCATTCATTGCAGGTAGCAAAGGCGACACAAAATGAACTAGAATGAAATGGTTCACCTCACTAATAAACCACAGGAACAGGAATGAAGCTGACCTGTGCTGCTCTGTTATTGCTAACAGCCAGCTTCACTGACTTTTAACCAGGCACCTCCTTTCCAGAAGACAACACAGAACCTCAATAACGCAGTGACAACCTCCAGTGATTCCTGAGCACACCAAGCAATACCTTTCTGTTGGAGTTACCCCTAAAGCTCATGGAAATCTTGCAGCAGCACTCAAATGGGCAGAGCAGCACGAAGCTAAACATCTGCTTGTAGGTTGAGAGTAGAGAAGGGGAGTCCCCGATGTCTTCTTGTGGAGAAAGAACCTTTTCCTGATTGAGATAATAGAGGATCTCTGTGAGAATGTATAGGCATCATTAGGATTATTTCCTCCAGTTTCCAGGTTTACTTAAACCAAACATTCTCCATCTATTCTACTATACTGCAAAAAGGAGATGGCACATATGCTCAAGGAAAACCAGAGATAAAGGGTTTGTCTAGAACTTGGTTCTATTTCATGGGATCATTAAAAACATTACCTTTTCCAAGGCATGCATTAACATGCTTTGAGTCCTCACACCTTGCCTACTTCCATTCAGGCAGAAAGTATCTCAAGAGGCAGGAAGTGCAGCAGAAGTAATATACTTAATTTGGGTTGATATAATAAAATTATCAAACTGAAAAGTTGCAACTAACAGGCAACACCAAATCTCTTTTACTAACTGATTCTCACTAGAAGCTACTGCAAGCAAAGGGAAACATAAAATGGAGAGCCAGCAAAATGGAAATTTCAGCCAGCCAACAGGAACAAATACCAACAAATTTCCCCATAAGAACTTGAGACATTTTCTCCTTATAAAACAACTCACATAAACAAAATACAGCCCTCAAATAGTGAGGTTTATCCTCTTCTGTGCTTGATCCCAACACATATTCCTTTATGTGTAATTCACAGTAAGAGGATGGAACACGAAAGCCACAGCCACTGTGCACATAGAATGGAAACCTTTTTCCCTCCTTCTGTGTTGTTCTAGCATTTTGCCTTGTCTTTGGTTTTAGGTTTGAGGAATTTGCTAGCTTTTGCAGATGGGAATTCTTCTGCCAAGCCTGCCAGTAGGAGTTGCTGTAACTGTGCTTGCTGACATGGCACAGCTACGAGTTTTCACCCCATTGCAACTGATGTCACCCATGCTGAACACCACCACAGCAGTGCTGTGCAGGCTCCCTCCTCCTGCAGACTAATCTTGCTGCTTGGCATCAGCGGAGGAGCTTTCAGAGCTGAGGAGTACTGGCACACTTGAATACTCCACTAATCCTCTTTCAAAAGGAATTGTTGCTATTCTTGGAGTAATGAGTAAGAACTTTCCTTGCTCTGTTAATGGGTCCAATTAGAGGCAAAATTGTTGAGTTGCTTTCTGACAGCTTGCTCCAAAGACGCCATGACCCATATCACTTCTGGGTGAAGCAAAAGAAGTCAAAGTATTCAGGCTTTGTCTAAATGACAATTCTTTAAACAACAACTAGTCAAAAATTGCTAGAATCCAAACAACCACCTGACCAAAAGTGCTTGGTTGGCTCAAAAGGAACACTAAAAGACTTTTAAATGTTGGTTAATTTTTTTTAATGACCTTCTAATGAACAATCTAGGAACAAAAAACAGTTTGCTGATTCTAAAGCATCACATTTTATTGAAAGATATAGGTTCTCACGAGACTTTATCATACATTGAAAATGTGTGGGTGGTTTCTTAGCCAGTTTTAGTGTTGATAAATATTCTCAAATGTTGCCAGAGGGAGATTGCAAGAATTTACGCCTGTGCTCAGTAGAAAGGGAATCTGAATTCTAACTTATCATCTTGGAGACTAGCCACTGGATGCTGTTATTCTGGTAGCACAATCCCATCATCACAGACTGAGTGCAGTGTTTTCTCCCTCATTTAGCAGCATGATCCAGCTTTGCTTAGGGTGGCTGAACTTCACCTGAGAAATGAAGTCTACTTTCCTGTAAAAGGGTGTTAGTACAGTTCAAAACTGCCTGTGAAGACACTCACCTCCTCTCCTGCACCCATCCCATCTGTGGCATTGTGATGTCTGTTCCCATGCTGTAGATATAGGAAAGACACTGGAAAACTATTCACTGCTCTGGGGCATAACATGGTCTCACCACCTCACACGGTAGTGGTGACCATGGGTACAAATGTGACTGCATTTGTATTAGGGAGCGGGAGGTGTTAGAAACCTGATAGCTGGAGAAGACCTGAAAGAGATAAAAATTAATGCCTGGATTCTAAACTTGAGTGTCTTGAGTCTTCAACCACTTTGAGGGACAGAGCTGGTCAAAGAAAGCAGTGAAGCTACCTTGTCCTCTGTGGCACTACTAACATATTTCATAGAATTAAGGTAAGCAGCTGATTGGAATAAGAAACAAAGGCAACTTTTAAAATACTCCCATTAATCCTCTAGGTGCTTTATGAGGCAGGTAGTGGGGAGAGAAAAATAGAAAGAGTGCCACTGATGCCTACCAATCTTTTAGGTGGGATCTGGCAGTCAGTATGCTGCCAAGCTGGGTGAGGAGGAGCTTTGAGCCCAGAATATCTAAACACTTTCTCTTGCAAAATATACTGGAAGATTATTTAAGGATTTAAGTAATTCTGGGAAGATCTGACTGCTCTTTTTGCATGAGTGTTAATGAAAACTGAGCACCTGAAATGTCCTGAAGACTTTGGAAGACTGAGCCTTTTAAAGTCATTCAGAGCAGATGGGAACACTGCTGTTCAGATTCCAAATCTGAGATGTGCTGCTCCACCATGAGCCCCTGAGAAGACAGGGTTTTTTTCTTTGAACAGAACTCTCTTTGCAAATAAATGCTCAGATCAGTAAGCCATTTTGGATAGGAACTAAGAGCTGCCCTGCTTGACTGTAGATTGCACATAAGCTAAAGATACCACACATGACTGCAGCACATCCTCAGAAACCAACATTCCTTGAAAGATGTCTGGTTTCCTTAAAATTATTTCACTGTCCTAAAGCAAGTGTACAGGCTGGATTTTGTGAGCTCCCACAATAGTTTGTCATTCTACTGCTTTTAGACCTCCATAAGCTTCTGTGTGATTTTAATCACTTTGCAGTAGCCTTTCTGCACTTCTGACTATGTTGTTGCAGCTGACTGGATTAGAAAAAGGGAAATTACCCTTTCATTTGTGTTTGATAGCTTTGTTTCCTTTCACCAGTGGAAACTGCAGCATGAGGAGCCTTATACAAGAAAAAAAAGTGGAAACAGGCACAGATTGAGGCTCAGCTAGTTCAAGACTGGCAGTTAGAAATGTTTTAGGTATAAGACTGGGCATTACTTGTGTTGTATCCTTGCCACATTCAAAGGCATGCTCTTCTCCTTTGGAAAGAACTGGAGTGAGATCCTTGTGTTTAGAATGACAGAGTTCACAGCAAGGTTGTATTCAGGGTGAGGCCAAAGCAGACAGTGACAAGTTTTTACTGCAGTTGTTAGACCTCCTTTACCGAGTTGGAAAGGTCTGTTTAGCAACATGCAGTGGGCCCACAGGTGAAGAAGCTTCCTTGGCTGTTATAAGTGCATTACTCTGGGCATGCAGCTGGATTGAAGACTTCCAACAAAAACTGAAGGGGATGCTGCAGTAAGTGGTACTCTTCCTTCTGAGGCACCACTGCACCTGAGCCATGGCATGGTGCTGGAAGGCTCAGTGCCCTGAGCAAAATGGAATGCTAAAGCCACTTGAACTCCTGGTAAGACTAAATGGATTTTTATTGTTGTTATTGTTGTTCCATGCTTGTGTGTCTAAACTTGGAGTCTTCTGTCAAACTCCATTTGGTTAACAAAAATCACCAGGGCACCAGTAACAGCCTGGTCTCAGTTCGCCAGCCCAACACCTGTACAACAGATTTTGTGGAATAAATGGCAATTCTGATTGCAGGAAACTGCTGCCTTCTGTCCCAGATGCAGCTGTCTCAGTGGCAAATAATGGTCAGTCTGAGTGCTCAGAAAGGAAAAGGATTCTGTAAATGGAAATTCACATTCTTCTGGGTTGGAAAAAAAAATACTGTGTCCCTCAGGGCAAGAGAGGAATTCCAGTCTACAGCCATTATTTGACAGAACTGTTTCCAATTACATATACTCTGAACTCCTTAATTCACAAATGCTTTTTTCTAAGGGGAATAGTGCTTCTAAAAAACATTGTTAAGGCAGGGTATAGAGGGAGAGGGTTTCTTAACTGCTTCAGCTAGTGCTTCAGTGCAAGCTAGGAATGGCAAGAATTGCCCTGATAAAGTTCACACAACTATTGGGAACACATGGAAATTTAATTGCACTACTGTGTAAGAGCCCCTGTGAAGTGCAAACCAAAGCCTCCAGCAGACCATAGATCTGGGGTCATAGAGGAAGAGAAGTAGAATCCATTGGAATGGTCATGGGCACCTTTGAGAGCATGCTTGGAGTAGGTGGTGTTGCCTGGTTGTGTGAAAGGGATGCTCTGAGGATGACCTGTGGGGCTGGGTACTGCTGAGGGCCATGAAGAAGGGAAATGCATGCCTGGTCTTCCTCAGGAATATTAAATAGCAAAGAAACTAAGGGTGAATTGAACTTTCACATCTGTGTGCAGCTCCATGTTACACCGATTATGGAAATCTAACAGTGGCTAGCTGGAATGGATAAGATATTAGAGGTTGCAAGGATATTCTTTGATGTTCTTCACTCAATATTTCAGTGTCATAGCCTGAAATTTTCTGTCATGATCCATAAAATGGGGAAGACAATTATTTGTGACCTTTCCTATCACCCTCTTCTCCACAATCCACAGCTGAACTCTTAAACCTCTGAAGGTATGTCTGCAACTAGACCAACTCAACTTTTAGTAGCTAGACCCCAGCTGAGGCCAGGAGGTGCCAATGAGATGTTAGTAAGTGGAGAAGGAGTAATGGTGTTTTGAGTCTTTTTGGGGTTGGGGTTTTTCTCTTTTATATACTAGTCAAAATTTCTCAGTCTATATGTAGGTATGAAAGATGCAGACCATCTAAGTCCAACTCAACAGGGTGATCTTTTCATGGGCAAAGTGCCCTGAACCAAATTCTGTGGATGCCTAGGAATAGACACGTTCCTTAATTACGGGCTGCTGAGGTGTTACAGTTGGGGAGGGATTAGTTTGATTATACACATGTAAGTCTGTGCCTTTGTTGACTGAGATTCTAAACCCAAAGCATTTGTTGCATTCTTTATAGCTGCTCCTCAGCTTGGCTTGCTTTCCAAGGTCATTGAGTTTGAGCTATTGCACTTTATTTTTACAGTAATTAAGACTTGTATAATATTGTTGCTTTCTTTTGCTCTCTTTCTGTGGCATTTTCTAGTTCTGGCTTCTGTTCTTTTGCTCTTCTGCTGGAGGCTCCAAGTTTGTTGGAAAGGGTTTGTTTTGCTGCCTCCAGTGCACACAGAATAAAAGTGCTGTGGATTTTTGTCACAGACATCTACAGCATGGCTGCTTTTGTCTGCAAGGAACTAGAACCAGTGACTTTTTTACAGCTGATACTGAGAGCTCCAAGTGTCAGGACAAAATTAGGAGATGCCAGCATTTTGTTCACCTTCCTCAGCCTTTCTCTTGCTTCTAATGGTTCAGAAAGACTGTGGCAGCCTCTGCTTCTCAAAAAGATCAAGGGAACGACACATTTACTGTTTGACCTCAGATGAGATCAAATTCCTCTATCTTTCTAGCTGTGTGATGTTTTTGACCAATGGGAGATTCATAGGAACAAAAACCTTCAGGGAGCAAAACAAAAAAAAAGGAAAGAAACTGTGTGATGGAAGTACCAGAGGTGGATGGGGAGTGTTAAAATGGGGTTTGGGCATCCTAATTCTGCCTTGAGAACTAATAAAGTTAGGGCTTTTACATCAGTCCAAGGAGTACTCCAATGAAATGTAAGATGAAGAATTGTTAATAATGGAAGGAAGTGGAGAATACAGTCAAGAAGAAAGAAAATAATTAAATTGTACAATCTTACCAAACTGAAAATCAAATGTATCTGGAGGTTGCATCATCTCAAAGAGAAATCCAGAGGCTTCTCCACTAATGTGCTCCATTTGAAATTCCATAAGCTGTGAGGTAACTGTGAACCTCTGGGATCAAGCAATACCCACACATTTGAGAATGGGAAATTTGCCACCTCACCTGGAGCTCTCCTCAAAACAACCATGCTGGATCTAAGAATGGGCTGCTCAACATGCAGAGCAGTAAGTCCATCTGATGCGGGAGCAGGAACTTTGGATGACTAAGTCTCACGTTGCCCAATGTGCTGCAGCTTTGTGGCTCCTGGGTGGCATGTGCCTCTGAAATGTAGCAGTTGGTAGCGTTATCTACTACCTCATCTCCTCCTTCCAGCTGTTTCTTGTTTTGCTTTGCTTTGTTTAATTAAGCCAGCCTTCTGAAGGAGAGGGCCATGCAGCAGTCATTCTGGTGTTTAACTTCCTTCATAAAAACCACTCTTGTCAGGCAGCATTGGGGCTGGGGTGATTACTAGATCCTTTACATAAAGCACTCTTCTAAAACTCATTTTTCTTAACAAGTTCTTGTATCAATGTTCTCCTTATTATCTCTCCCTGGGAAGGCTTTCTGTCTGTCTCAAGACCTTCAGTCTGTTAGAGGAGGAGGCAAAACAGAGGCAACTGATTAAGTATGCATGTATTACAGCAGACTGACTGCTGCTCTCCTGTGTCCCTCTAAATACTTTGCAGGGAAATGCAAAGTGTAATAAAGTGTTTTGCTTTTTGCTTCTTTAGCATTTATAAAGGATGCCTTCATATGACACTGTATTTTTAATTTCGTATCTCCTTTCCTCTCACAGTTTTTTATTCAAACATACCTTCTTTTGTATCAGATCCTTACTGAAAGGAACATGGGGTGCTTGTTCTCAGCAGTGTGTGTCAGGGAACAAGTAGGGGAAGAGGGATAAAGGCAGGGAAACTTACATTCCATTTTGTGAGGGTCTTGATGATGAGTCTCTTTGAGGTTTCTTTATTTAAATACTGGAGTGTGGAAGGAAAGAAGTGTGACATACTTGTGATTCTCCAGTGTTCTTGACTGAATTAAACAAAGAGGAGGAAATAGGGTAACAAAGACTTCATACTTATCCAGTTCAGAAAATAAAAATCTGTTGGGGCTAAAAGTTAAAACACAAGTTAAAAGAAAAAAAATACTTACCCATGTATCTTTGTCTCACTTGTGGCAGAACCAGGATGGGCATGAGCCCTGAGATCTGCATCAGTGCACCAAAATCTGCTGTGGCATTGGGGCCCATGCCACGTCCATTACTACAGCTAATTGTTCTCACACAGACAGCAGCCTTTTCTGGTACAGTGTTACCTTTCTTCTTGTTTGCTTATTCAAGATCTGTTTTTCAGCTAGCAATGCAGCCTGTACTTCTACCAAGGCTGAAATAACTTTTGCTATTAACTGCTCAATCCAGCTACTAAAAGTTTAGTTAAATCTGAACCTGTTGCCTGCAGGTCCACTAGAAAATCAAGGGCCCTGCTCTCTCCTCACTTCTGCCTGTTGATGGGACCTGTGGACCTCCACTGGATTGGCTTCATTGCCTCCCATGGTTACTCTCCATTTGTGCCAAGGTATCAGAACAGGAATGTCACACTAAGCATCTGGAAGACACTGGAAACAGACAAAATATAGGAGTAATTTTCTTTTTAGATCTGTAGTTTATACAGTGGAAAATCTTTACTTTGGAGACTGGTTTGAATGCTATTTGGGAGATAGCTTCATCTATCTTTTCTTGAAAACCTATCCTTATGTAATTAATAATTAAAACAACAACATCAAAAGACTGATTGAGAAAATTGGTTTAGACTTTTCATAGTCAAATCTCCAAACAGTCATACACACAGAGAGAAATCCTGTGCATGGAAATTCAGCAAGGCTTTCTACCCAGGAGATTTTCAGCCAGCTATGGAATTGTCATGCTCTTTCCACTATTATAAATACAGCTTGGCCAGCGTTGTGGGACATCTCAAGTTCTCAGGGGTGCCTACACTGTGTGCAACCTGCAGGTACAGAAATGAGTGCAAGCATCCCCACATGTTTGGCAGCATTGTGCCATTGAAACAGCATTCCCATCTTGCAAAGCAGGCCAGGAATATCCTCAGAGGATGGACTTGCTGTTATTAACTAGAATGCCTGTCAGCAAATGGGGTGATTTCTGGCTTGGCACTAGTAGGGACCACAAGGCTGTAAGGACAAAGAACAGCCTAAACTGTTCAGCAAAAAGGACTCCTGAGAAGCAGAACTTTACAGAGGACAAGGGAAAGGGAGGGGTCAGTAACAAGTAATCAGCCAATGCTTGCACACATCATCGTGACGGGCAGGATAAAATTGAGATGTCGCTTTTCCAGATCCCTATAAAGTTTTCTTTCATCTAAGTCCATAAATACAAAGCTACAGAGCCTTTCCCTCTTCATTTGAGGAACTTCTCTTTTTCCTTCATAATTTATATGAATATCAGTGCTTGGGGAAGCAAAAGATTAATAGCAACTGTCTGTGGCAAGCAGAGTGCAGGCAGGTTTCCTTTGTGCAGCTCTGCAGCTTCTTCTCACCTGCAGTACCTGCTTCAGCTTAGTCCTGAGCACCCATATTGCTGCCCAAACATTGCTAGCCCAGACCTACTCACCCACATAGCTCTGCTGCTCATGCAGAAAGATGGATAAGTTACTACTTGTTCTTCCAGTGTAGATTAGATGCACCAGAACCCTGTCTTACTCTTTCTCATGCTATTCCAGTCTTTCTCCTTCACCCACCTTGCCACATGCAGCATCTGCTAGTCCTTTGCACAACACTCAGTCTTCATCTGAGTCCTGCAGCATCACTTCCTCCAGTCCCCCATGACTCTTCCTTAAAATGCAGACCTCTTGCATTCATCTTAATTCTGCCCAGTAACTCCAACCTCACAAATGCATTTCTGGACTTTCACAGCATCTCTTCTGAGTAAACTTGGATTTGTCACCCACAGAAATATCCTCATAAAGGGTAGACAAACACCACTAAGCTCACTTTATTTATCTTAATTCAATTACATGGTAGCCTACTGGGATGGTAGCCACTCTATGGTCAGACTGCTGTAGGAGATCTCCCCAGCTAGCAGAGGGTAGTGCTAGTAAACAAAATCTACTATTTCTGTTTAAATAGGAGCATCCTCCATAAATACTTCTCTGAAGTTTGTGCCAAAGCAGAGCCATGGCTGCTGCTCATCCCATAGCACCTGCCACACTATCTGCTACAACAGCTCAGGAATGCAGAGGCAAAAGAGGGTGTCTAAAAAAAGTGAGAGACTTCTCCTTAAGCAGGAATCATTTAGCTCCACAGACAGTGGTGTGAAGGTTGATACTGAGGAAGGCTGTGCTTGATCTGAGTAGCAGAGGTAACCGTGGCTCTTTGTTTCAGCGTAGGGCAGGAACTGGGTGACAGGTAGACAGCATTTTGCTTGCTTCCGTCTGCATTTTGCTTGCCTACTGAGAGCTCCCACCTGTGGTTTTTTGTGCTCTGTCAGAAGTTTCCCAAGCTTGACTCCTCTTGCTTAGAATGCTCTACTTAGTTTTTCATTCTTGTAGCATGACTTCCTTTTTTGCTTACTCAAGAGTTTCTCCTAAGCTATCTCTGGGGCATTTTAAGTCCCAGGTTCAGAATGTGCTCACTTACTCTTTGAAGCAGAAAACACCGGTCAAAAGAGCTGACTTTTTTCTGTAGTCATCACTGCACCACTAAATAAAACAATTAAATGTGAAGTTCTTTTAAAAAAATAATTTAAAAAAATTAAAAAATTTAAAAAATAATTTTAAAAATATTCCCTTCCATCTTTCCTTACTGATGATTTTGTTAATTCAGTGTGTTTCTGAAACCCATGTAAGTCACCAGCTATAAAAACTGAGTAGAGGTGACATGAAGCACATCTCACTTAGACAATTCATAGACAATAGTGAGTGACTATATATGTTTATGTACTTTTGAATCCTTCATTCCTTCAGACTTCACTTGCCTGCCAGAGATGTATATCTAGAGGGAAATTAAGACATATTCTGATAAGGATACAGGTGTATCATCCACATGCCACTTCATCCTACCTATCCTACTGTTCAGTACATGCTGGCAATGCTCCTTGTCCTTCCAAGAGCTGTCTGGGAGCTGCACAGCAGAACCCTTCCTCACAGCCTTGTTCTCAGCACTGCTGCATTCAAACTTGGCCACTACAGTGTAGCTCTCACACTCAGCTCTCAAAGCAGAGCTGTAGGAGGTATGCAGCAAAGAGAGATTAAAATTGCAAGTGAGGAAGAGCAACAAAGGTAAGCTCAGTAAGAATAAACAGGAGGTGCTGTCTGGAAGAAGCCAGTGAATTTTGGAGAGAGGTTCCAAGGTCTTTTCCTGAAGGCCAGTATCTTTCTTGCTATCTTTGCAAATGCCACTGTGCTACAAGGAGGCACTCAGGTCCTAACTTTTCTTTGTGACTTTAACAGAAGGATTAGTAATAGAGAAATGTCATTAAATTGGTCATATTTTGACTCTTTCTTGTGAAATATCTCCAACTAGTGCCACTCTGGATCCCCAGGGAACAGTTACTAATTGTGTCTCCAGTTAGTGTTCACCTCAAGGAATTCAAAGCAGCAGCAAACACCAGAATAGAGAAATAAAAAAAATAGAGCTAGAAGATAATGAAGAAAGAGTGAGATCATGATACTCTAAGATCCTAAGTCTTTTCAAATTGAGGAAATCAGTATCCTCCTACTGTACAAGCTGAGAGGAAAAAGTAGCCAACACAAATAACCCCTTGCTGATAAGAGAAAGAAATTCCATAAACATCCAAGGCACATTCACATCCTAAAGGCATTGTTGCCCTTGTACCAGACCTCCCTTGCCAACTCTGCTGTTAACAAATGCAGCCTGGGTCTACACTGAATACACCCATTGACTGTGGTACAAAGTTCTGTAAGAATTCCCAGGGTGTTCCTGCTCTCACCCATGCACCAGAGTGTGCCACAGAGCACTTGGATCTGTGAACCACTGCGTCAGCCCCAGTACAGAACGCAAAACCAGGCAGGATGGAGGATCCATTTCAAAGTGATGTCCCTGGGTAAAAGCTAATGAAACTTGTTACCATCAAACCCTGTACCACAACCAGGAGGGATGGGCAAACACACATGCTTTTCTTATTACTGGACATTAAAATTCAGCCCAGAATCCAATTAAGCCAGACATACCACCATACAAGAGCTCTCCTTAGGTGAGGCAGGAGAGATCTGCCAGCGCAAGACTTTGTCTGGATGGTTTGGTAATTGCTGTGATTGTCCAGGTGACGAGGGGACAAGGCCACAGACCCTTTATGGCTCTACACTTAATAGGAGAACAGGGAGAGGGGAAATACAGCAGTGGGAAGAAAAAACTGTGTCTTGCCAGGCTAGGCAGTGTTTTTTGAAGAAGGTACTCTGTCAACTTACTAACGTGCACTTCTCTGTGTGATAATTACTTTTTGCTTCCCCAGACTGCATGCAGTGCCTGCCTCTGTAAGAGGCTTTTCCTTTGGCTTCCATGAGAGGAATACTGGTGTTTTCCATGTGCTTGCTGAGCTTTCTGCCATCAAAGCAGACTGAAACAGCACACGATAGATTCTTAACCTACCTTTTTTCTCTACCCCTCATCATTCTGTGCAATTCATAAATGGTTCATTGTTGCAAGAAACCTAGCTGGACTTGCATGAAATACACATTCACAGCCCTGCCAGCCTGAAACCAGGTGTCTTAGTTTCTCCTCAAATTCAACATTCACTTTTGTTTCCAGCCTCCACTGCTCGATCTTTCTAGTATACATAGCTGACACTGATCATGAATGTCTTTTAAGGATTTTTGGCCAAATTACAGATCTTTAGTTGGCCAAAATTATTTCTGATATCAAGCTGTCTAGGGAGTAAATCAGATTTCATGATTTAGAGCAATATTATTTATGCCGTAGAAGTGACCTCATGACATTTAACGCTTCTTGTCCCCTTTGTCTCTGTCTTTTAAGGTAGTGTATCTACTTGACAGATCAGAGCCCTGGGACACAGGTTTTACTCTCAGCTTTGACTGGTTGGGTGAACTCAAGCAAAACATTTTCCATGTCTTCATTCCTTCCTGTCAAATGAGAACTGCCATTGTAAGGACTGAAGAGTCTACTGCTAGACAGTAATGCAGAAGGGACAACATCATCATCATCATCATCATCATCATCATCATCATCATCATCATCATCATTATTATTATTATTATTGTTGTTGTTGTTGTTGTTGTTGATGATGATGATGATGTTGTTGTTATTGTTGTTGTTATTGTTATTGTTAATGTTATTACTTACATTTGCCTGGTATTTCTGTTATTCACCCTGCCACAAGATCTTGCCATGGTTAGAGGTATACTAGAGGAAAAGCTTACATGCTTGCTCCTTGATGCACTTTTAGATATTGGTAGGGACATTTACTAGCAATATTCCACCCATGAATAAGTGCATTACTTCCTAAAGCACTTTAAAATGTAACATTAATGTGTATTTGTGCTCATCTCTTAAATGCAAGTGTTTCTGGTGTTAGATCTGAAAGTTGGCCATAGCAGACTGCAATGAAGTAAAAAACTGCAGCAGAATAATGGGCTTTGATTCATTTTATTTTAAATTACTATTTGTGCTTGAGGTAGCAGGATGTAAATTGCTTAGTGGGGATTTGTCAGCATCTCAAACCTACATCACACAAAAGAAAACTTCATAAGATGAAAACAGTGAAGAAGGAGGCCTGTTGTCAATGAGAAAAACAGTGAGAGGTATGTGAGGACGAATTTACTCTGGCATGTGAACAGGGATAACACCTTTGTTCTGTGTATCCTGTGAGGGGACCCCCAACATTTAACCTGAAAATCAGAGGTATTCATGGCAGGCAGAGACATCTCAAAAATTGTGCTATCTGCAGACATACTCCACTGTCCTCTCCTAGCATTCTGGGTATTCCTTGGAGATCCCCCAAGCATTGCCCAGCCAGGTTAAACTTCATTGCTTTATGAGATCTGATAAACCTCTCACCCCACAGTGATGAGAACTAGTCACATAAACTCTGGGCGTACAGGAGTGCCTTGGAGTGGCCTCCTGGGCTACAACCAGTCAGCATCTGTTAAGGATAATATTCAGTGTTTGCTGTTTATTATCAATTTCTCCTGAGCGAGAGGCTTCATAAAAATAGAACATGAACCCATCATTCCTTCCCTACTCCAGCTATGTCAAAGCATCATTACAGTGGCACATGTAAATGAACCATGCATTCAAAAACTTCACAGGAGCCTCTGCTGGGGCTCCTGGCCCTCCTGCATTCTACAGTTTCACTGGGTCCTGTCCCCTTACCCTTGCAACTCCTCCCCCCTGCTGTCCACTCTTCTACCACCTCATCTCATGCACAGATAACCTCTGCTGAAGCCCAGATTGTGGCATATCCCATCTCTGAGCACTGCAGAGGCTTCCAGGAGCATGCAAATGTGCACCCCGCCGGGATGTACTCCTGAGGGGGCTTGGGATTTGAAGACTGGCTTAATATAGACTTACAGCCAGCCTAAGGGTTGCCCTTAGCAGAGAGTAGAGACACACTGTAAATGCCTCTCCACCCTCTTCTTTTCCTCTTCCCCTGTCACAGTACTTCATTTCTCCTGCCTGTAAAATAACTTGCTGAAAGCAAACAGTTTGGTTAAAGTCTGATCCCTGCTATAAAAACTAGTAGATTCATTCTTCCATTTTTGGGAGGCTAAATACCTTTAAACATCTGAGACTCAAACTCTTTGCCAACATTTTTCATCCTACAAGGGTACAATCTGGTACTCCCTATCAGCTTGTATGCATGACTATGGTACTACTAGCCATGGCAAATGAGGTAATGAGGGTGGTTTAATAGTTTCAGTCAGAGCAGATCTAGTGAGGAAAATATTTCTGTATTCAGTTTAATGAAAAGGAGAGACTCACCCCTTTCTGAGCAGAAACAAGGGAACAGCAATGGATGTTCCTGATGCTAACATGGGGATCACAGTTCCCATATGAGTGTAATAAAGAATTCTTGGGGGAAGCATTACAGCACTTGGCTGTGCCATCCCAAATGAATGTCATGGCAAGTATGCAGAGAATCTAACAGTATGCAGAACTAACTCTAACTAGTTCCAGTGGTGGGACAGAAGTCAGCTCAAGAAGATCTGTAACATCAGAAGATGTGTATGATGTTTTCTCATGTCTCTTCCAATTTGAAGCCACCTAGTTAAGTGAATTCAGCCACACAGATTTGCATTTAAGTGGTGACAGAATCTGGCTCTTAGGCCTACCTAGATTGTAAAATAGCATGAATTACTGAGCCATGCAGTCTATTTACTTCAGAAGTTTGACTGGATATAGATCTATTAGCACAGAACATTGTAGAAGAAAGTTACCTGAGGAGGGGTCTTTGGCATGGGAATCAGTGAATCCTCAAAGCAAAGGTAGGAGATTCCTCAGATTCCCTGCTAGTTCAGATGAAGGTTAGTGGTCCAGTGTCCATGGATATCAGGACAAATCCAGATACTCAGTTACAGTGGTGAAGGGGACCATGTGAGTACCTAGGCAGACACAGGCAATTTACTGATGCCCTACAGGGAATGGATCTGCAAATTAAAAACCAGCAAATTAAAGACATCTGTGAGAATTCTGAACTGACTGCAGAGCTGAACTGCCCAAAAGAGGCAGAATCAGGATTCCTCACAGGGGCAGGGTGGGGGGCGGTGAGAATCAAGAAAAGAAGGATGAGTTCAATTCCATAACTGAAGTAAAAAGAAAGGAAGTAATCTCTATAAATATGGAGAGATACCCTCTCTTTTCAAAAATGCTATCACTTAAAAAGTCTGTGAAGAACCTTAGGGCCAAACAACACTGCTCCAGGAGGGAGATCCAAGGATGCTCCATGGAGGCAGGGTCCACCCAGGCACTGCAATACCAAGGTGCTGGATGTTGAGGTTGAAGAAGAAACAGTGTTAGAGCAATTCTCACACTGGAGCAGGATAATGTGAACCACTTCAGAGGAGTGTGTAGAAAGCAACATGGCAATCAGATGGACAGCAATGTCCTGAATTTTAATAGAAAGGTCAGAATTTGAAGAAATGTCCAAAGTACAGCAAAACGTGAGGAAAATCCCAGGCCTCCTTAAGATCTATAATAATTTCAGTGTGAATTTTCTGCTTCTCTTGAGAATTACATAGATGCTTTAGTGAGCTTTGGCAAATAGAAACTCAGTAACTGCCTCAGCAGCAGCCCATGGCCATGCAAATGTTGGCAGGTGGAACAAGATGATCCACCAACTTCATATGCAAAGCCAGGAGGAGCAACAGACTCCATTTGCCAGTGGTATACCTCTGCCTGTGTGTGTCCTGAAATTCTACAGTAATTCTCAGATTCTTCATAACTTTAAGACTCCAAGACTTTTAAGCAGCTATTAAAAACAGGACACCAGTTCCAAGACAGTCACAGATTTGGAGTGGACTGTTCAGCCATTTTGATGTACATTGATTCAATAAAACATCTAGAACTTGGTCTTTATTCCTGGGGTTCCTAAGAAAAATGTGATTTCTGTGATCATATAATATTTTCCTTTTTTCCTCCTATGCATGTGTGTCTCTCTTTCTCTCTGTGTGTATGTGTCTGTGTTGGTTTCTGCTTTGTAACTGCAAATCCCACAGAGAGTTTCAACCAAGTTTGAGTCAGTTACAGTGATTTCAGAGATACTATCCTCTAGCAAGTTCCATAGAAGTAGCTGGCAGGGTGTAACAGAGAGAACTTTGTAGGTTCTCCTGTGAGTAAAAGGCTGCTGAGTGAAATGAAGCCATTTCTCCACAGAGAAGTCTCCATGTTGGAGTGAGATGTTGTAAAAGCCTCAACGCCAGGAGAAGCTTAGATCAGAACTCACATCTTGTTAAGCATCAGAAAATGTAACGGTGGCACAAATCTTTCAGAAGCAAAGCTTCATTGGTTCTGCAGATCACAGATCACCTTGTTTTCAGCTAGAAGAGGGCAGGAACAATAAGATTTTCCATTTTTAATTTTGTAATTAAAATCGCTTCAGTTTTATCAAAATGTTCTCTCTTAGATGTGACTAATCATGGAAGATATTGATCCACTTCTGTCTCTCTCAGAAAGCGCAACTTCAGACCACATGAAAATAAGAGCTGAGCAATGAGCATAATCTTAGCAAAAACCATAAAAAAATAATGCATTCATACCTGTGTGAGAAGCAGGCTGTGCATACACAGCACAGAGAAAAGAAAAAAAATCATTATCAAAAGAGCAAATATATCTTTATAACCCTGAAGCAACAAACCTCCTACCACCTTATATTAAAATACCATAAGAGAACATCTCAAACCTATTACAGGAAGAATGAGAATGCTGCTTAATGGTTTTCTCATTGTTCACTGTTATCTGTATGCATTGCTCTGCTGCTATTATCAGCACTCATTTACACCAGTGTAGGGATGTGTATTTGTGTGTGAGGACAGATACACAAAATCTGGTGCAGATCCTCAGGTGATGTAAATTGTCATGGCTGTACTGACGTCAGTAGAGATGCACTGATTTCCTCCAGCAGATGATTTGCTTTGCCGTATGTAAAAAGCACAGAAACTAGGTGCTGTTTCAGCTTGGCTCTGAGACACTTCTGCAGACAAATGCTCATGCAAATACATTCTCTTTTTTATGTGCAAATATACATATTGCCTTGCAGTACACATTGCAAGCAAGGACAGGAGCTTTAGGCTGCTTCCTGTGCTGGAATTTAGAAAAAGGATTGTTCCTGATCTACCTGCCCACTCCTGTCTATAACAATAGATCTCCAACTGCTTTGTCACAGATCTTAAAATACACAGAGATGAAGGGGTCAGTCCAGCATCACAAGTCCATTAAAAATAAATTTAGGAGGCATTAAAGTTTGATTTTAAGACTGCTAGTCCAATGCTTGAACTGAGATCTTAAACAGAACCATTGAGCAGAACAAATCCAACAGTCAAGACTCTTATTTTCTCACCTAGGGCTTAACTAAATGAAATTACATATTCCAGAATAGATGAATACAAGAACAATACTAGGTTGTTTCAAGGTACATCTCTTTGAGGGGACAAAAGGGAATATATATATATATATATATATATATATGTTTAAAAACTAGGAAAAAAGAGAAAATGGTCACATTTCAGACTCTGTCTTTATAAATTACTCTTTTCTTTTTTTCTTATTTACTTTTATGTGGTTCCATGGAATGTGGACCAAGTAATAAGCACAGGCTACAAGTAATGTTAAATCAAATAAAATATTTTGCATCTCTTAAACAGAGAATTATTTCTGGCTTTCTATAATGTTTTTCTAAGAGAGAAAAACAAAAGGTTTCATAACTGAGACTGGAAAAGAGAAATAAACCACTGCTGAACTAGGAAAGAAAGAAGAAAACAAGCAGTGTAAAATGGCATTTATAGGGAAAATAACAGGAAAGCAGAAGATGAATAAACTCTATGTACAGAAAGATTATGGAAGACAGGCAGTAGCTCTTTTTTCCTGTTTCAACCTGCATTCCAAGGCAAAAGGAAAAAATACAGCTGAGAAATTTCTACAGTCTAATATATATATATTTGTGTAGAGGTATTTTTGCTTGCAGAAGTGCACATCATTTTATCACGTGAACTTTTTTTTTAATGAGGAAGTATATGCCATAATTAATAGAAGACCCACATTCCAGCTGACAGGCTCTGTTCTGGCACTATCTAAGGACTGTCATGAGCATCCTGAGGTGAGATTTCTCTGATTTATTTTGACTACAAGTGTAAATAATTTCAAATATGGCACTGGTGGGAATGTGTACAGTCTACCTCATATAAGTAGCCACCTGCTGCATGCATAAACTGCCTGAACCATGCCTAAACTGTATATTCCTGTGCACATCATTTAATGAAGGATGTGGAATTGCCAATTGCTTTGAAGATTGGGGCAGCCAGCCCAAGAGTCACCTGGCACTGAGGCCCTTGCAGAAATTCTCAAGGACATTGTTAACACCAACTCAGCTGGGACATTTTTCTCTTAATACCTTTCCAAGCAGCCATGTGTGTATAATTTTGAATGCTAACAGTGTTGCCATGTGAGTCCACTGGTCCTAAAGATTTCTCACAGAGAAGTGTTACCTTGGATCTCCTTGGGAAGTGACAGCAAATGGGTTGATACAAAGTATATGGAAGAAAGGTGCCCTTGCCACCACAGAAGAGCAGCCTGGTTGCAACAGAACATACAGCAGAGTGACATAAAAATATCACCATCTTATTTTAAAAAACCCAAAATAGTGCATTTGCATCCCTTCTTATTTAAGTATTTTAAATTTTGGCTTTTTGCTGTTGTTTTCAGGCCCCAGCTCCTCTTGCTAAATGATGACAAGTCTTTGCTGTTCCAGGTACTGCTCTAACTGGGCTCAGGACACAGACAGAGAGGAGGTGTCTGTCCAAAGCACTGCTAGACATTGTTTCACAAAAATTCCTTCCCTGATATTACTTCCTGATGCTCCCGTCCCATAAGGGAGATTTCCCACAATATAGATTTCAGCCTTGACACTGTATTGCTTTGGCTGGGACTTTGTACAGCATCCTACTGAAGTCTTATCCCTGTGGGAGGAAGTCCTTGAGCTGTCCTTACTCAGCAATTTTATACCTAGAACTTCATCCTGAACCCTTCCTAAGATGTCTTTTTCCATCTCTCACTTCATGTATTATTTCTCAAATATTGCCATGAATCACTGACTCCACACTCCTCTGCCCGGGATTTTACAGGCCCTGCTGTAGGTACAATGCAGGTGTGTGTTATAAAGTACTCGTGGCTGATTGCAATGGAAGCAGTATGGATATATCTTTAAGTTAGATGTAGTCAAGGAGAGTCTGCTTTCTGTTTTCCTCTCAGTATGCTCTTTATGCCAAAATCATCTAAGCAGGACTTTAGCCTGTGAAGCTGTGCCAGTGCAGACCTCTGTCATTTGAAACCCACTTACAGCACTCGACTCCAAATAACTTCTGATGCTGAGACATTGCATCAGAATGCATTGCATTGCTAGCAGGGATTTGCAGAACCCAGGGCAGCACCAATGCAACTATTTCTGGTGTGTGAAAGCTCAAGGGAGTTAAACCCTGAAATATGCTGGAGGAAATCTGAGGGACTGAAAGAAGAGGGCAAAAGTAGCATTCCTTGTATGCCCAGAGTGAAAGGAGTGGATGTGTGGGGTACACGAGCCATTCGGAATTGTTCTGATCTTTTTGTCCTAATTGCTGGAGGTTTTTTTTGTGCTGGTGCAGTTCCCACATATAGCAATGTATGTTCATGGTAAACCATAATATTTACAGTTGTTGTTAGCTCCCACTGAAATCAGTAGGATTTTTTCTAATGCCTTTACCCTAGAGATAATCCATAGAATAGAACATCAATGCATAGTTAAAAAGGAAAATTATGGAAAACAGCACCTCTGCATATGCAGTATCTTCATTTTAAAGTTACATAATTGAGCTTTTGAAATTAACAAAAAAACAGCAGTCTCAGAACACAAGAGCAACTAAGTGACTTTAACATCATCTTTTAAAATTCGCCTCTTTACTAGAATAAAAAATTCTAACCTAAACCAGTACAAAATAAAATAATATAGCTTTCAGTCCAATGCAAATCCAAAGTAAGTTTTAAGATCTCTGGGAAAATGTGATTTTAGAAAAATTCTTCTAAGACTTCATGGAGTTTGTTTTGCACGAGAAGTTATCTTGTAGAGCAAACACAGGCTAATAATTTAAAGACAATACTTAGATCCATTATGTCATGCTAGACAAATACTGTTTCTGTGTCTTCTTTTCACTATTGATGACATGGTTAAAAGAAGACTTTAATGCCACTTTAATACAGAATGTTTGTGAATTGCAGCCATGTCTTTTGATGGAAGGAAGTATAAAGGATTATTAGCTATTATTCTAATTGTATTTATCGGAGTGAGTTTTCCCTGGGCTCAGAATCAGAATTCCTTCCATAGACAGCTCCTACTGAGAGTTTCTCTGATAAAAACCAGCAGGATTTGGGTCATTTAGACTTAATCTAGTAAATTCAACCCTGTGGCATTTTCCTGATACTCAAGGAAGGGTACTGGGGATTGGCAAAGAAGGTTGTATTCTGATAAAGAAGGGATGGAAAATTTATACTCACAAGATCTGCTGACGCTTTGGGATGGTCCCTTAAGACAAGAAGCTGCCTAGTAAGGGTGATCTGAGCTATGCTAATTTGGCAACCTGTATTTTTGAAGCAAAAGATTCCATGACGAATGACCTTATTTTTTTTGTTTTTAAAGCTGTGAGGTGCTTATGCAATAGCCTCCTAAGGTAGAAAGAGACAGATGCCGTGGAATAATAATCAGCCTAATTCTTGCTGAAAATGTCTGCAAAAATCTTTCTCCTTTTCCTCCTCTTTCATAGGTAAGCTGAGTACCACCTTTTCCACACAAAGACATGCAGCAACCTAAGCCTCTGCATAGGTCAGGAATTCCATTTCCAGAGATAGGCTTGGGTTTTTTCCCTTTTAAAATGTGGGTTTTGTTTGGGTTGTTGTTTTGTTTGTTTGGGGGTTTTTAAAAGTTTTTAAAGAAGAAAAAGTTGTCCGTTCTTACAAATCCAACAACAAAAATAAGACTGAAGTTTTCTTTAAAATAAGAGAGAGACGCTTCTGTTGCAGAAGACATCCCTTGCAGAAGACTGCCCCAGCTGACATGAATAGTCACATGTCCAAAAGCTCAGGTCTTCACTTCTATCTGGAACCTGAGGTAAGCTGGGCTGCAAAGAAACCCCCAAACCTGACTCAAAATGAGCAAAATCCTTGGGCTGTGTCTGAGGTGAGAAGGACCAGCACAAGTCCGTGCTTAAACATCCTGCCAGAATCTCCTGTTTTGTGAGGGCACAGGAAATTCCATTACTGGGCAGAGACAGCAGGGCATTGCCTGGGTGCTGCTTTAACCTCTCCTTTTACCCACTGTATCCCAACATGCTAAATTATCCTTTTTGTTCTGTTTAGAGTGGCCATTTTCTGTAATGAGCAGTCAATCCTCTACTCTTGGCTAAGAAAAAGAATAGACAATATTGAATTTCAGAGTTTATAACAGAGAAAAATATGTTTGCACATGGGGGCAGGGGAGGAAGGAAGAGAGAGCAGATATCTGGTCTGTATAGGTATTAACATATATGTCCCCTGCTGTCACACAAAAGCAAAAATGCAACTCGCAGGTTGGTGAGTTGAATCATGTATTGGGCATCCTGTCAATAGGTGGTGAAAGACTCGTCACCCACCATCCAAGCTGCCTTTAAGTTAGATTTTGCCATCTCTTTGATTTCCCTCTAGCAGTCAGAGACAAGAGAGTATGAAACTTAGTATATACAATCAGTGGGGGGAAAAAAGAACCTGCAGGAGTGAGAAATGTAGACTGGCATCTCTCATATTTCCTTTTCTGTACAAAGATTTTGGTTTGCTTAAGCTATAGAAGGAAACGGAATCAGTCTATTTTAATCTTTCTGAGCGAAGAACGCTGCAGAGATTGCCCTGTTATCTCCAGCAGCAGCCCTGACTTTCCACAGAAAAGGTTCCATCCAACCTTCTATCTGTCTGAAATAGAAAGATCATCATATGATAAACCAGCAATCAGCTGTTTTCTTAATGCACTTCTCTTTGTGCATTTTGGCATGAAGGAAAAAACCCTACAATTCTTCCCCCAGTCAAACCCCACTGCAAAAAGAGCTCAGATAAGGAGGAAGTATTTAGGCTTATGCACAGAAAATGATTCTTCAGTGTGTGTAATGACGTATGTTAGAAACTCTGTGCAGAAGCAAGGAAAGCCCTTGCCGAGATGATGTTTCTTACAGAGCCTTCACTGCAGGGAGTCACTCCAGAAAAAACAATGTGGTTGATTATGCATTTTTATTTGGGTTTCTTACTGGTTTGACTTGAGGGATTCAAACCATGCTATTCAGGATTTACACCAACTGGCATGAGTTCAGGATCTGGCCCCACTTCTTTTTTTAAACTCCAGCTATTTCATGATGAATAAGAGCCAGATCCTGCAAAGGCTTACTACCTGCATTAATACTCTGAGGAGCCCACTCACTTCCTCTAAGTTGTGATTGCAAAATCAAGTCTTACGGTGCAGTATTTTAGAAGCAAGCTTATGCTTTATGGGATTCAAGCATGTCTTGTCTTTACCTATTCCTTTAATAGCATTCCTTTCAATAGCAGTATCCTCACTGATTTTCATAGACTCACATGATAGATGCTGAGCTGTTATGAAGTGGTATAACTCTACCTACACCAGTGGAAAATCCAGCTCCATGTTGTAGTTCTGCTTGTGTATTCAAAACAAACACGAGAGAGAAGGATCCCTTTATTTAAATTGTCAAGAGACAAGGAAGATGTTTTAGGCTTGTGTACTTCATTTGTGTGCTTCATGTGTACTTGTGTGTTGTGCACTTCAATTGTTTTGACATCACTATAATCAAGACAATAGGGACAATTCTAGGAAAGACATTTGATCTAGTTATATGACTTATATTAGTTTCTTTCTTATCTAAAAGAAGCCACAGCAGAAACTAT